>OX326950.1:18968381-19243837 GCA_946800315.1 Misopates orontium | reverse complement strand
GAGTTAGGGCTTGAAATTGCCATACGTGCAATCTCACACGTGTAGAGACACTTGAAAAAATTTGCTTTTTTGTAATTTTGCACCCCAAATTACACGTTTGGGATTGCACTTTGTTGCAATTCCAAGCCCTAAATCCCCAAATTGGGGGTTATGTGACCCACTCACGTCTATAATCTAACGAGATCTAGTAATTTCTGGTGCCGGAAAATCGAATTTTATGCAAGTTAGAGGACCATATTTATGCGGTGCCAAGTTATAGGATGATTTCTGAATCAAGACCAAGTTAGAGGACTAATGTAGAAATTTTCTCATCTTGAGGTGTGTTAGGAAAGTTTGGGTGATGTGAGAGGGAAATTTGGGTTGGGGATCTGAAGATCTGGATTCTATTTTAATTTATATTGGATGGGGTGGAAGTTCGGGGTAGAGGTGAGAAGAAGATGGTAAATTTTACTCTATTTTATTTACCATTGATTTTAAATGAAATTAGAAGGAAATTATTATTTTTATTTAGAATTGATAATATGAGTAGTAATGGAAACAACAAAAGTATTGAATAACTTATATTACATTTAAAATAATTTTAAGAGAGAGAGAGGAGAGAAGAGAGAGAGAGGAGAGAGAGAGAGAGAGAGAGAGAGAGAGAGAGAGAGAGAGAGAGAGAGAGAGAGAGAGAGGAGAGGAGAGAGAGAGAGAGAGAGAGAGAGAGAGAGAGAGAGAGAGAGAGAGTTTGTTAAGTTTACAAAAAAATTTGATACTAAAATGTCAAATTAATTTTATAAACAGTTTAAATTATAAGTATAAAGTCATTTATATGTCAACATTAAATAAATTATTTTGTTCTTTTGATTTTTGTAAGGCAAAGTTGCCATATTAATATTTTACTATGGCACATCACTATACTTATTTGAGGTTGGGTAGCCATGTCGGGCAGACATGAGCCACAATGGCCTAAGCATAAGGGTGTTGAGTGGGCAATTTTGGCAATTCTTTTTTAAAAACTACAAAATTTTGTAAATCTCATAAAGTTAAAGGGTAAAAGGTAATATCTTGACCCTTCATAATCGGACTAGTTTAGAAATTTCACAACAAATCTTGTGTATGTATCTTCACAGTAGTTTTTATGATTTAGAAGATCAAAAGTTATTCCTAAATAAAGAACAATACACAAGTAGCTTATTATCTAATGAGATAAATAGAAGAAGTTGTTAGGTGAGATACATCGTATGGGCAAAAAAAAATGGGTTTCCCAAATATCATCTATGTAATGTTACATACTACCTTTATGGTACTGTCTCTCAATTGAGAGACCTGTGTTCTTCTATGGTACTATATTATAGCTTCATATTGAATAGGAATAAATGAATAAGGTATTTTTAGGATGCAATGTGGTAAAAAAAGTAATTTTAGAGTGCAATGTGATACTGCACCTTTTGTAAGCTGGTGCAAAGTGAAGAAAAGTACCAAATTTACTCATTATACAGTAGAATGCGAGAAAATTGCAAAAAAAAAAAAAAAAAATGTATTAGATTAATAATGTGTACAAAACAATAAAGAACTTTCCTAATGACACTAAATTTGAAAGTTTGAACTGCGGCGTTTGAAAATTGCTTTTCTTTTTCCCTTTAAGTACAGAACAATTTCATAACATTGGAAATGAGGAGATTCATAATCGGAATTAGAACAAAATATATGATTTACTAACAAGAATTGAAATCTTTACAGTTTTGAAATATCACTTTGTATATTTATAGTCTATTGAGCACAAAACTAAGGCTATCATTCATTATATAATTATGTTTTTTATGTTTAAGTTTGTAAATTATTTTGAATGCCAAAACAAATAGAATAATATCTAAAGAAAATAATGTATATTAATGGGGAAATCTAGTTTATTTTTTTTGAATATTTTATGAAACCTTTACACACACATTTTGTGTAAAATGTACTAATCAACTACTGTATTTTTTATGTCACGTGCATCTGATTGTGTAAATAATCCTTGAGAGAATAAGTTCATTTTTCTTGTATTTCATTGTAACTCTTATGTTTTGTTTCTAAGACATTTTATGTGTTTTTGTCCCTAAGATGTATTTTTGTTTTGGGATATGACAATCACGTAAAAACATCATTTTGGGGTCACATCTACTGACATGAAGTTTCTTATCATTTTAGTAGTTCTTCATTTTAGTGGAGGACTAAAAATTATAATTAACATATGCGATAATGATGTTATATAATTGGTAAATGAAGAAATTATAGAACCAAAAACAAACTGGGGTAAACAAGTACAAACTAAAATTTTGTCGTGTACTAAAACTGCATTTAGATTGCACAATCCGAACAAGTCCGATTCGGTATGCGTCATAAGTTATTTGAGTAAAAATAACAAATAATTTGCTTATTTATTTTCTTTCAGTTATTTTCATGCATGTTTCAACTGTAGTGCAACTCTGCGATACTAATCTAGTTTTTAAATCCAAGAGATCTTCATGAAGCCATATATATCCAGTGATTTCGTGAAAACATATCTTTTATATGTCATTCGAACAAATTAAAAGGAGAAAGTCTCTGACAGAATTTTCTCATTAAAAACCTAATTCGAGCCATTACAAAGATCTAAATCTATTGCATCAAAATTCAAATATTTATCGATATCCATTTCATCACATTCGTTCATTTCTTCTGTTAATGGCTTATTAGGCTGATTAACCATGGGGCATGATGCATGTTCATCATTTGAATGTTCACAGGCGCTGGAGTTTGACACCAATTGAAGCCCAATCGGCGTCACAATAATTGAATGATTCAAATCTTGGAAGCGATTGTATGGTTGTGGACCATAGGCCGAATTCTGGAGATGCTTGTTCCCACCTGCTATCAAAAAACATTCGAGCCTACTTTTTTCGAATTTATGCAACTCGAACTCCACTGCATGTTCATAAAAATCGAAGTTATATAATTGAGGAAGTTACAACTTATAAAAATAAGAAACAAAATGAGAAATTAAATTATTACTTTCACGAATCTTTAATTCATCAGACACTTTGTCTAGATTTTTTCGGAGAGAATCATTCTCCATTACTAGGGATGAACTCCTCTCTTCAAGGCTTTGTAATTGTGGAGTGATAGTTGATACTTCCTCCTATACATGGAAACAAAAATTAAACTTCAATAAAGAGAGAGACAGTAAAGATGTTACATGGGGGATTAATGTGTTTGTTTACTTACCTTTAAATTTTCCATAGTCTCTTCCATGTGATTAATATAGGTAGCCTTTTTGTCTCTGGATCTCCGAGAAGAGAGCCTGTTCGAGATAGTCCTACGAACGACAAAGAATGTAAGAGTTCAGGCGTGAAAATAAGCCTTGAAATTGCACAAAACTTGCAGTATGCCACATTTTTTTTTTGGAATCCATCAATCATAATGATAATAGATATGCACTATAGAAACTCAAACGCCTTTTAACATTATGTTATCATCCTTATTAGTTGTAACAAACTCAAGTTAAATAAAGATTTAACTACGCACCTTCTAAGCTTTTGTATATTCACATTCGGATCAAGCTTGTGTGAGCCATGATTTAGTTTGTATTCCATTGCTTTATTAGGGGCAGCAGAATGAGATCTAGAGTGTCTAGGTGGGCGCGGTGGAAGTGATAATGAGGGGGTCTTAGTACTTTGCACATTTTGCGCAAAATTTGTGGAAGATGATTCTACTGCAACACTTTTTCCCTTAGAAGATCCTCCTATCTCTGGAAAGTTATTGAATTTTTCACTTGAAGTGGTGGCTAAAGGAATACCAAAATTGTTGGTGGCTTCCATTTTTTCTTCAACTTTAATTACCTATTGAGAAGGCAAAGAAATTGAGAAAACGAGTAAAGTAGTAATAAAAATGATGAAGTGACCGACGAACTTGTCTGTGTGAAAAATGTAAGGGCTATAGGTGCATATTATATACAAAGAGTTGACTAAGAAACAAACAAATAGTTTAGTAATGTTGTTGTGGTGCCAACAACTCACCTAATAGTTTGTTGAGAGTTCAAAGTTTAAGGTATAGTTAATAATACAGGCTAAATTTACACAACTAATTACTTTGACTATTCTTGTGCAACTCAACCTTATTAGAATAACCTTTCTGCAACCAATGGAAAGAAAAGAAAATGCTTTTGTGTTTTTATTTATCTATTTTCACATTGTTTTTTTCAACTGCCTATTGAATTTTGATTTTTTTTTCTCTAACAACGGTAGCGTTTGTACTGTAATTATATCAATGAATGTGATGAATTTATCTCATGAAAATAGTAAGCAACATGTAATTTGATATGGATGGAAGAAGGCCGTATCCTAAAGTGCCTCCAATTAATTAAATTCAATGAAGGTCCATTTAGAGCTTAAGATAGTCACGTTATGTACACTCCTTTTATTTTGGTTGTTAATATATATATATATATATATATATATATATATATATATATATATATATATATATAGAGAGAGAGAGAGAGAGAGAGAGAGAGAGAGAGAGAGAGAGAGAGAGAGAGAGAGAGAGAGAGCGAGATTAATTATTAGAAGCAATCATTATAATTGTATGGTGATAGCTTTACGTCTGCACGAGCACACACACACACACACACATATGGTAGTCTAAAACATAGAAGTGACATTTTTTTCCCTTATATGTTGTTAGTGTTACTAACCGTTAACTCTATAAATTAATGGAGGAAACGTCAAAGCTTAATAAATTTACACGTTTATAAAAAGAGATACATTTAATAACCAACGACAACTTAGTGTATCTACTTTGTCGCTAGTTGTTTTTTGTACTCATCGAGCAGCAATAACTTAATTTATCTAGGGACTTTCTGTACTTTGTCTCTCGTTGCTTTTTGGCACTCATTAATCAATGAGAACTTTAACTTATCTGCTGATTTTTCGTACTTTGTCGCTTGTTGTTTTTGGTACTCATAGATCTATGCCAACTTTAACTTATCTACTGATTTTTTCGTAGTTTGTCGCTTGTTGTTTTTGGTACCCAAATCATACAATTATAAGGCTTTGATCTTCATTACTGAATATACATGTAATATATCTTGGGTTTTGCTATTATCGGTACTTGAACAATTTATGGATTAAATTTCAGATTATATAATTAGTTTTAAAGCCCCTGAATTTTGGAAGAAATAAAAGTATTTTCAAACTTTCATTTTAGTCCTTGAACTTTATGAAAATGTGATTTTGACCCCAATTTTTTTAAAAAAATTACAATTTAGTCCTTCACCTTTTGAAAATTTTATGATTGACCACAAATATTTTTATCGAAGAACAAATGAGTTATCACAACTTTCAAAGTGATCCCTTATTGTTTCAAAATATCCAAACATTCATTTATAATGGTAAATCTTCACATATTTACATTTACATTTGAAAACAAATAAAAGTAACTTTTGCTTTGTCTTTTATGGTAGACATTTTTTATATTTATTATTATTATAAAACTATATCAGAGATAAGGTTGGGAGACATCCTCATGATTAGGGTGGCCTAGCTAGGATTAAAATAAAAATAAGTAGGGTATAGTAATTATTTCATGTTCCCGGTTTTTATCTATATAATAAGTGTTTTTCTTCAACAATTTCTCCACACCTCTCCTCTCCAAATTTGCTCTCACTTGTTTCTTAAAAGTTTATTTTATTGATGTTTAGATTACCCTCAAACGCAAAATCTATCAAAACTGTCAATTTTGAAGCAGAAACTTTGGAAGTCCAAAATCCATAACAAAACTTCATATCTGTCTCTGAAATGTTAACCACATACTGTTCTTGGTGTAACCTAACTTTTGTGTTCATAAATCTTCTTCAAATGAAGTGGTTTGAGGGTCTAAAGTGTAGAAACACAGACCACTGTCCAGAAAATCCGGAATAGCTTCTAGATTTCATGGTTTAATGAAAATACCAACCTTAACTTCTTGATCTTATTTTCAAGTTATATACTCTCCATGATGTTTAAAATTGAACCCCTTAACTGATTTCATATTTTCATATCGTTTGAAAGCCCAAATGAAGGTAAATCCGAGACTACAATAGTTTTTAACCTTAGATTTGGGTTAACCTTTTGTTTAACCAATTTATGTTGCAAAAGCTATCCAAATCATGAAATTGATCATTAATATGGACTCATTACATACTAATAATGATGTCTTATCAGTTCATCATAACTTAGAATCGTGTTTAATATTTTTTCATGGATCTTGCAACATTTAGAAGACATATAAAGTTTGTTTTACGGTTATTCTTTCCATTACTTTAACTTTAAGTGAATTATTGTATTTATCTTGTCATCTAACCATCTTATCTAATTTATTAGCATTACCTAAGAATATACTGAAAATGTCACTTTGACTAGATTTACATGTTCGTAGTTGTTTTGAATTATTATTAGTGATATATGCAATTTTATGTAATTTAATGCTAATGACTATAAGCAAATTAGTTTTCTACCAAAGTTATACATGAGATATGATTTTGTTCAAGGACATAATGAAGTTTTTTTTTTTTTTTTTTTTTTTTAAATTTTATGACCATCGTAAATGTTTAGGATGAGATACTTATTTAATAAGTGATTTATAAGAATTATGTTAATAAATATTGTTTTAAAAATGTTTAAATATGCATTGACACATATGTATATATTAATATCAAATATGTTATTAAGAAATTAGAAATTGAGCCATTAATAATAATTAAGTAACTGATTTAGTCTACAACTTGTCACTTTGAAATGGTAAATCTCAATATTTATATGTTTACGTCATAGTTAAAGTTAAAATAAGTAATTGTGAGATTTATCAAAAATTAAAAATAATTAGACATATAATAGAACTTCTTTAAATATGTTAAATATTGGAATTATATGTTTATTGTTGTAAATTGATCCACATCTTTTTTATTTGTTTAAGATTTGATAATTATCGATGTTAATGAAGAATTTTCCGTACGGTAAAAGGTGATGTTTGATTTCTGATTTGTTCAAGCCCCGTTGGCACCTGACCCTGAGAAACTTGGACATAATAATTGTGATTCTTTGTTTCAAATCACGAGCAACATTCTATTGCCATTTCAATGCTTCTATATTCATATTCGTTAATTCTTTACATAATCAGTTTTCTTACATATTGTTAAATGAAACCTACCATTTAATTCATAATCACACATTTCTTCATAACCATTATTATCCTGATATATGATCACCCTATCAATTCTTAAATTGTGCAACAAGCAACGAACTATGTTCGATCTATGTAGCTCAAAAATGAGCAACGCATATTATCCGGCTTTCTAGCTCATCTGATATTTGTGTTTCCATCCATTGAGCGCCTTTGGGAAGTGGGTCCGAGGGATTGAGATGATTTAATGTCGGGCAGCAAAGGTCTGTCGGTTTAAGTATTCTGCTTAGTACCCATTATGTCTAAAGCGCCACTTGTAGTCTGGAGTTGGTTGTAATCTACGTGTTAGATTGCCATGTACTCGAGCATGTCTTCTGTTCTGTTGCGAGGTCGCTCCACGTATGGAGGTATACGGTTGAATTTTGGGAGTTTATGATTGGATCTATTATAAGTAATTACAAAAGTTCATTTTCTCGTTCTTCTGAATATTCCAGTATTATCGTTATAACCGATAATTTCAGTTCAATGATGCAGAATGTAATTATTCTGGTCATTCTTGTTTGTTTTTCTGACTTACTGTTTGATAATTGTCATGTTCTAAGAATCCCACTTATTCATTAAAGACTTACTCCTCTTTTGTCATGGATGGAAGAACGATTGTTGAGTCCGCATTTTGGAAACTTTGCAAAATCATTAAGTGTAAGGTTGTATATACATTATTTTGAAATTGTAAAATTTATTTTTATTCCAAAGACTTCCGTTGTATTTAAATTAAAATTATTTTATAATGCTATGATTTTGATCCTGGTCCCCTTCCTATGAGCTGAAGACTGGAGTTCGATCTGAGTTGGATTTGTTAGGTGACCAACACCGGACCAACTCAGATAGAATTGTGACTCGTGGGGCGCGACACTCACATTAGTCATCCTATGATACCTTAATCTTAGACTTTGATTAAGTGAAAATGTAGTCTACACATGATATCGATCCAAAAAACTAGCAATTAGTTATAATCTTGCTCTCAGTGTACTGAGTTACACATTTTCTTTTACGCAAACCAATAATTTACATAAATTGTTACATAGAATTCATTACACAAACTCAGAAATATACTAGAGTATTGCAGTTATCCCCATTAGATACTGTCATGCAATATTAATGATCACTAGTATATCAACAAATAAAGAAATCCGTGATAAATCTTGTTATTAATATAAAATTTAGGTGTTACATAAAAATAGTGTATTACTTATATAAATCTGTCTTTTACATACATAAATTATCATAACTGCAATGCAACGCAGTAGAAGAATATATAGTATAAATTGCAAAATACAGTGTCTATTTGGCCAACTTGCACTTTAGCTTTATAACTTTTAAGACATTACTTAAATCCATGTAACTTTATAAAAGTTGGTAAAAATGTCCCACTTCACAGCGAACAGTCTATGTCAGCCACTAAATGGGCCTGATCACATCATATTTTTGACTCATGTCCAATCTAACGTGTGTTTCAACTCTAATAAATGGACAACGGGTGGCATCTTAGCTAACATCAATGTTAGCATCCACCCCTCTCATATTGAAGTGGGCCCCACACAGGTGGAGTCCACATCATTGTGAGAGGGGTGGATGCTAACATCAATGTTAGCTAAGACAAGACCCAGGACAACGTATCATTATTATTACAGCATATTTTGCCTAAAAATCTTAAATAAACTTATAAAATTATTAGTGCAAAATAATTTGAAAATAAACTTAGTTTCAAATCACGTAAACTTAGAATCTTTCTTTTAAAATTGTTTTTTAAACTATAATACAAGGACAAAACTATTTTTTGTTGTTTTTTTATTTTTAATCTCAACAAACTAAATATTATTTCTAATTAGATTTTAAATTTAAAAATTAAGTTCGGCGAATTCCCACCTCGTGACACCTCTATTGCGAAATAAGGTTTTTTTTTTTTGTGTTTTCAAGGTAGTTGTGCGCGACGATGAAGCCGGATTTGGGATAAGTGAGTGTATCAGCGTAGGAGGCCGTCTACTGCCGTAGTTTAATGGTGTTGGTTTTGTTACTTTTGTATGAGAGAGAAAAAAACGATTGTGACGACAGTCGCGATTTTTGGGTTGAGTCCCAGCTGGAATTGGTGGGGAACGTCGATGTTGTAAAGATGTGGTGACGGTTTTCTGGTATAGTCCAGGTCTGGAAATGGCAGAGAATGGCGGCTGTGAAGGACACTTTTTTGGAAGATGAAGTTGTCTCTTTTTTTCATAGTTATTTTTTTTATTCATCAATAAATTATAATAAAAATATTTAGAAAAAGAGTTCATCCTCACACAATTTTAACAAGATTCTAAAAACGTATACTACAAGAACCTTTAATAATTTGAATTAATAAATAATTGAAATTATTTACTGTTCAAGGTTTTTAGCAAACATTTGCTTTAACATATGAAAAAATAAAGAAATATTAAATATCAAAAGGCAAAATAGACAAATTAATATAATCTGGAAGTCAATCTCACTTGGTCATTTTCTCAACCAAATGTAAAACAACCATATACAATCAGTCCTAGCCAATCTACTCCTATCTAACCTCCTTCAATCCCACCGGACCAACCGAACGAGCCCTTGGGCTTCTAATACACATCTTTGGAATCTTGTATTTCATTATTTAAGATTCTTAAGAAGCTGACATATGTAGAGACTAGAGAGAGTAATGGGTTTTTGAGCTGACATTATTGGTTACACGAAAAACAGAAGCAAATGGAAAAATGTAAAAAAATAAGAATTTTTGGAAAAGCTTATTGAGATTACTTTAGTTTTCTAGAAAAATGTTATAAGGAGTTTACTTACTTATCATCATTTTAACATTATGAAAAGTCTTATAATTTTTTAAGACTTAAAGTATATGGTAAAATCATATTAAAAGTTTTTTGAATGAAATAAATTAATATTTTTATATTTGAAACTTTTATGTTTCAAGAGAAAATCTCTTCCACTTCTTGGAAGAAGATTGTCTTAAATTAAGAAATGTAACATTACTTTTTAATGTATATTCAAATTTACGAGTGCATAAATATATTTGAAGGGAAGAACACAAACGAATACAAATTTAATAAAGAGAATAAAGTTATTATTCAGGACATAGATATGTTTGTTCCAAAATCAATTGGACATTGTCTAAAATTAAGGCTATTTTGAAAGTCTAGCCAGCAAGACGAGATACGTACACTTGTACCAAAATGTGGTTTGGTAAAGAAGGCGTCATATATACTTTTACATGTAATTTAACTGTCGACAATAGCTATTCCTGACAGTTACAAAACCATCGGGAATACTTTTTGCATTTTTCACCCTCTACCTGGTGGCCCATAAATCTATATAGGCCGCTGCTAATTTAGCTCGTATCTGTAGCTATGCTGAATATTATACACTGTAACTGGATAAAAAATGAATAATAAAAACAACGAAACTACATTAATCAACAAACAAAATTCCAAAGAGGTATGTATAATTTACTCTGATATTCTTCGGAATTGTCCACTCATAGCACGATGGAAGTGTCCGATTATAGCCCGACGCGCTGCTTCAATGGCTCGATATGAATGTTAGAAAGTTTACATAAGAAATGTAAAAGGTAGAAACAAGAGTACAAGCATGGATTACAATTGATAACAAGTTTTGTAACGAGTGATGAAAAGCAGCTTGGCTCCATGAGGAAAAAAGTTTAAATCTAGGCTTGTATTCTTTATTTTGACTTCCACAACAAGCACGGAGGATCTTTGCCAGGAATTGAAATGACAACTTTCTTCGCTGCACCATCCTGATCTGAATTCACCAACCAATGACGCACTAAGTTAATATTTAAGAGGGGCTTTAGAAAGTAAATAGATCTTTAATCCAGTTCCAAAATTTAAAATAATTACTGTATTGCACAAAAAGCTATATATGGCTCATGAAAGAAATCAGAAAATAGCTGAAGCTCGGACCGAGAACTGGATTTGACGCTTTAAGAAGTTTATCATAACAAAACATGACCAAGTCTAAGTCACATACCATAAATATGATGTTACATAAAATATCTGTGAAGCTCTCCTCCAAATCAAAGCAAGGAAACCGCTAATTTGTAAATGAAATAGACATGATATCCGTGTGTACTCATAGTGCAGTTACTGAAAGCACATATTTTAAGCCACTTACTTCTAAAAGCTAAAAGCTATGAGTGTATGCTAACAGAGAAAATAGGAAAATTACAATAAGTACGACTTGAATACATCCCTTCTTCTAAACCTGCACCAACGATGTGACGTTGCGGAGTTGATTCACAATTGAATGAGCTTCAAGTCGGTTGAAGAGAGCAGGAAGAAAACGGTTGAAAACCGTTTGTTAGTTAGCTATTTTAAAAGTTAGTTAAAAACCGTTAAGAGTTTGTTAGAGTGAAAGCTAGTTTTTGCAGTTGATTTGAGCGCGACTTTTTCTTTATATATAGGTCCGTTTCACTTCGGGTTTTTTGCATTGTAACACTTGTAACTTCAGCTAGAAACACTCTGTAAACACCTCCTGATATTGTTGAATAAAATCGACAGAAAACTCCCTTGGATATAGGCTGTGATTCGGTTGATCACAGTTGAACCAAGTAAAAATCTTGGTGTTCTTGTGTGCAATTCTTTGTGTTCTGTTTTCTTGGATCGTTTGTGTTCATTTGTGTGTGAAGTTTACATCAAATTATAGTTGGTTTTGATTGGCATTCTCAACAAATTGGTGCGGTGAACGTGGATCGAGTGATCATGGCATCTGCTAAGTTTGATATTGAAAAGTTCACAAGACATAATGATTTTGGCTTGTGGAGATTGAAGATGAGGGCTCTGTTGGTGCAACAAGGATTGTTGGATGCACTTGATGAAGCATCCATTGATAAAGATATGGATGAAAAAGCTAAGAAGATGATGCTGGAGAAAGCACATAGTGATATTATCTTGAGCTTGGGTGATAAAGTGCTTCGACAAGTGTCTAAAGAACGATCTGCAGCAGGGGTCTGGTTTAAACTTGAAAGTCTATACATGACTAAGTCTCTGGTAAATCGACTTTACTTAAAACAAGCCCTGTATTCATTTAGACTGCATGAAGATAGATCTATAGAAGAACAAATGGATGAATTCAATAAGTTGATCTTAGATTTAGAGAATATTGAAGTTTCTTTAGATGAAGAAGATCAAGCTCTGTTACTATTGAGTTCTTTACCTAAATCACATAGTCATTTTAAAGAAACACTTCTCTATGGAAGAGAATCTCTGAGTCTTGATGAGGTGCAATCTGCTTTGAACTCTAGAGAGTTGAATGAAAGAAAGGAGAAGAAAGTCTCTGTAAATGGCGAGGGATTGATTGTTAAGGGTAAAAACAACAAGAAAGGAGACAAAGGTGATGAAAAGAAGGACAAGAATCCTCAGAATGATGGTAGTAAAGATAAGAAATGTTATCATTGTCATAAGGAGGGCCATATTAGGAGGTTTGTCTTGAGAGGATGAATAAGAAAGGCTCTGAGAAGCAGAAGCCTTCTGGTGATGTAGCCTTGGCACATGACAGCTATGAGTCAGCTGATGTGCTTATGGTTTCACAAAAGGATCCTGAGACAGAGTGGGTAATGGATTCAGGATGTTCATACCATATGACACCCAAGAAACACTGGTTTGAACATTTTCAACAAATAGATGGAGGTATTGTGCTACTGGGGAATAACAAACCATGCAAAGTAACTGGTATTGGATCCATAAGGTATTGGATAAAAAAGAGCCTCAAGTTTGATTGCAAAAATGGTATTCTGAGGGTCTTCGGTGATCAGAAAGAAGTCATGAAGGGTTTGAGAGGAAATGGCTTGTATACACTGATTGGAAGTGTGGTGGAAGGAGCAGCATCTCCTGCAGTAGCATCAAAACTCATAAACACAGAGCTGTGGCATAAAAGGTTGGCTCATGTGAGTGAGAAGGGTCTACTGGAACTGAGTAAACAAGGCTTGCTAGGTAAAGAGAAACTTGAGAAGCTGGAGTTCTGTGAGAATTGTGTGTTTGGTAAAGCACACAAGTCAGGTTTCTCTGCAGCTCAACACGGAACAAAAGGGAGCCTTGATTGCATTCATGCTGATTTGTGGGGTCCTTCAAGGACTCCTTCACACTCTGGAGCAAGGTATTTTTTGTGTATAATTGATGATTATAGTAGGAAGATATGGCTTTACACTCTGAGAACAAAAGATGAGGTGTTCAAGACTTTTAAGACTTGGTTAACTTTGGTTGAAAACCAAACAGAAAGGAAAGTGAAAAGGTTGAGAACAGATAATGGTTTGGAGTTTTGCTCTGAAGAATTCAATGAATTCTGTAAAAATCATGGTATTGCAAGACACATAAGTGTTGCAGGTACACCATAGCAAAATGGTATTGCAGAGAGATTCAATAGAACCATCCTGGAAAGAGTCAGATGTTTGCTGCTAAGTGCAGCATTGCCTAAGGTGCTTTGGGCAGAAGCAGTGGTGACTACTGCTTATTTGATCAACAGGTGTCCCTCATCAGCTATAGGAATGAAAACTCCAGAGGAAATGTGGCCAGGTCATGCACCAGACCTGAGTACTCTCAAAGTATTTGGTTGTGTGGCTTATGCACACATCAGACAAGACAAACTGGAACCAAGAGCTATAAAGTGCATGTTTATAGGTTATCCTGAAGGAGTGAAGGGCTATAAACTTTGGTGCTTAGAAGCTGGGAACATGAGGTGTGTTGTGAGCAGAGATGTTTTGTTTAAATAAGATGAGATGGCTCACAAAGCCAGAAACTCAGGTGGAGCAGAGGTCAAGATATCTACAGAATCAGAGAAAACAGGAGGAAATCAGATTGAGGTGGAGTTGTCAATGAATGAAGCTCAAACTGATGAATGGTTATCTGAGGAACATGATGTAAATGAGCAACCTGACACTCCAACACAACAACTAGAGAATGATCAGGATGAATCTGATCAGTACATGCTCACAAGGGACAGAACAAGAAGACAAACCAAAGCTCTAGTCAGGTATGGTTATGCTGACTTACTTGCTTACTCTTTGGTTGCTGCAAGTGAGGTTTTGGATGAAGAACCACAGCATTATAAAGATACCATTGCTAGAAAGGATAAACATAAATGGTTAGAAGCAATGAAGGATGAAATGAAATCCTTGAAAGTCAACAATACCTGGGTACTTACTCAAAAACCCCCTGGTGCAAAAGTTGTGAGTAGTAGGTGGATTTTCAAAAGAAAACCAGGCATACAGGTGTAGAGGAGGGGAGATATAAAGCTAGATTGGTGGCCAGAGGATTCACACAAAGAGAAGGGATTGACTATAATGATGTGTTTTCTCCTGTGGTGAAGCATAGGTCAATCAGGCTTTTACTCTCATTAGTTGCTAAGTATGACTTAGAACTAGAGCAACTTGATGTCAAAACTGCATTTCTGTATGGAGAGCTTGAAGAAACTATCTTGATGAAACAACCTGAGGGGTTTGAGGTGAAAGGAAAGGAAGATATGGTCTGCAAGCTGAAGAATTTTATGGTTTGAAACAATCTCCAAGGCAATGGAACAAGAGATTTGATGAGTTCATGAATTGAGTTGGATACTCAAGAAGTAAATATGACAATTGTGTCTACTATAAATTCACAGTTACAGAAGATTTTCTTATTTTACTGCTGTATGTTGCTGACATACTTATCGCAAGCAATATTACAGAGGAGGTAAATGGAATGGGAGAAACTTGAGCAGTGAATTTGAGATGAAAGATCTTGGTCAAGCAACCAAGATACTTGGCATGGAGATCAAAAGGAACAGGTCAAAAGGAGTGTTATATTTGTCACAGAAGACTTATCTACAGAAAGTTCTTGAGAAGTTTGGCATGACATATGCTAAATCTGTAAACACCCCTTTGTCTCAACAACTTAAATTGAGCAGTGAGCAAGCACCTGTAACCGAGGAGGAAAAGGAGTTCATGCAACAAATTCCCTATGCAAATGCAGTAGGTTCCCTAATGTAGGCCATGGTTTGTACCAGGCCTGATCTGGCATACTCAGTGAGCATTGTGAGCAGGTTTATGTCAAATATAGGAAAGCAACATTGGAAGGCTTTGAAGTGGATTATGAGGTACATAAAGGGAAGTATAAACAAGGTTTTGGTTTATGGTGGAGCTGAAAATCAGAGTTCAAAAGTTGAAGGCTTTGTTGACTCCGATTATGCAGGGTGTTTTGGATACAAAGAAGTCCTTAACAGGTTATGTATTCACATCCTTTGGTACTGCAGTCAGTTGGAAAGCAAGTTTGCAGAAGGTGGTGGCTTTGTCAACCACTGAAGCAGAGTATATTGCTTTAACAGAAGCAGTGAAAGAAGCCTTATGGCTTGAGGAATTGGTAGGGAGCTAAGGTTCCAAGATGAGGCAATCATAGTGTTCTGTGATAATCAAAGTGCCATTCACTTGACTAAAAACCAGATGTATCATGAGAGGACCAAACATGTATACATAAAACTACATTTTGTGAGGGAGATCTTGGCTAAAGAAGCTGTCAAGGTGAAGAAGATTCATACTGATCATAATCCCTCAGATATGATCACAAAGGTTTTGCCAAACAGGAATTTTGCTACTGTTTGGAGCTGATTCATTTGATGAATGCTTGAGCCTGGAGCAGGCTGGTGGAGTGGTGTTGGTTTGGTTGTTCAACTGGTGTATCAAGGTGGAGAATTGTGGAGTTGATTCACAATTGAACGAGCTTCAAGTCGGTTGAAGAGAGCTTCGAAGACAGCAGGAAGAAAACGGTTGAATACCGTTTGTTAGTTAGCTGTTTTCAAAGTTAGTTAAAAACCGTTAAGAGTTTGTTAGAGTGAAAGCTGGTTTTTGCAGCTGATTTGAGCGCGACTTTTTCTTTATATATAGGTCCGTTTCACTTTGGTTTTTTTGCATTGTAACACTTGTAACTTTAGCTAGAAACACTCTGTAAACACCTCCTGATATTGTTGAATAAAATCGACAGAAAACTCCCTTGGATATAGGCTGTGATTCGGTTGATCACAGTTGAACCAAGTAAAAATCTTTGTGTTCTTGTGTGCGATTCTTTGTGTTCTGTTTTCTTGGATCGTTTGTGTTCATTTGTGTGTGAAGTTTACATCAAATTATAGTTGGTTTTGATTGGCATTCTCAACAGACGTCATATAGCAAGTTGTAACATTAAACCTGATAAATGAACAAAACAGACTATTTGGATTCTTATCCTATTAGGATTCCACTGCTCTTCACATGTAAAATAGAAATACCATAAGCATCAGAATCACATGATAGCTCTATTTCATCGATAAGTTGCATACCTCTATTCCAATCCAAGGTCTATCTCAGCTTGATGGCTATTCACATCTTCAAGGTGTGCCTGCGAAAAGAAGAAAATAGACAAATCAACAAGCAATACAACTTCTTGAAATGCAAGCTAATCACATCATGCGTGTATAAATGGATGCAAAATTTGTTAGTAAGTCAATAATCCTATATACTGAGTAATATAATCAGAAAATTTCTATCAATTGCCTAAAACTATTAATTGTCCTTATGTGCAGTGATCATTCTCCTAGTAATTTGATACACTGACCTCGAACCGAAGTACAACAATTGTTTATAGTCTAAAGTCGGTCATATAAGTCTGCTTTGAATCAAAGCAAAAGAAAATTATAAACCAAGTACTGGAGTTTATGCAGCCAAGGAACAACTTGAAACCTCAAATGAAAGCTATACAAAGAAAAGCACGTCCGAGTAACTATTGCATCAAGATGGTATTGCATTTCTAGTTCTCGACACATCTGAAAAGGATGGACTGATCCGATTTAGTTTGCTCCGCTAAGGCAGAGTTGTTTAACATATTTGCATCTGACCAACAAAATAAAAATTGAAGAACAGAAAACATTGAAGTAGCAATTCAGAAACAATTCTCAAGAAATGAATCTGAGGGACTACATTAAGAAAACTCTCAAGTGGTAGAGCTGCAAATGTTACCATGAGATAGTTTGAAGAGTTCACAGAAGATGATGGAGCATAACCTGAACATAAAGAACCAAGATTGTTGTCACAATGATTCTGATGAGTGATGCCTCTGCACAATTCAAAGGTAACAGGCAAGGCACAATAATTAAGGAAGGTCGTTTTAACATACTATTATGCCTTCCATCCACTATTGGTTGGTAATGGTATATATGATGTCCTCCATTATTGTTTTTGGTCAGCATCTGAAATATAACTGCAGAAGCATCAATAATACACAACATAATGCGATTAAGTATCTAAGAGAAACATAGAGAAATTGGCTGAGATGTAAGCCATGATGTCTTAAATCAAATATCAACCTGAGTCTGAAGATCCCTTACTTAAAAATGGATGAGGCAGGAGCCTGAAATTCAACGAGGTAACAAAGAAATAAATATCATCATTAATTAGACTATAAAGAAGAAAGAAGCAGGACATAGGTTTTTGATTTCTAAATCATAGTTTATGCGCACTTTACAAAATAGAGAACACCAACTAGCATTAGATACTGTACTTATGGTTCAAGATTTTCAAGATTGTGAACCATGGTACTCCTTTTCCTAACAAGACAATACGTACCAACAAATTGATGCATATATAGCACATTTTAAGAACTTATGTTAATAGCAAGTGTGGATGCAGAATGATATCTGAACTTGGTCTTAACTAATGCAACATCTTCAGGATTTTACTTATTTGTCTATTAACTCTCCACTACAAGCTAAGAATCTGACATTCATCAACGTCAAGTCGTCGACTAGTCCTCTCATTCACTTGGTAATATAGATTGAAACGTTCTACACACTGTCTGCTAGTTCTTTGAGACTACCCAAAGTAAACATTAAACATGAGGAATACAACTAATTTTCCAGTATATTTCGACCTAAATTTTCAGTTAATTTTCAATTGCTGCAAAGAAATAGCTAAAAATTTGTGTAGTGAACACCAACTAAAATAAATCAGAATCTGACTTACACAACAATTTATTGCAAAATAGAGAACACCATAAAGGAGAGAGAATGTTTTCAGATTTTGATGATATGATATGAATTTCTGAACGTAAGACCAACAAAAGTTCCGACTCTTAGTTGGCCTTTTATTAAGCTTTGGCCCAAATTAATGAATGAAATATTCAGTGAATGCATCTTAAAACGACATATTTCATTCAGTGATATCAAAAATAAATATAGGACTTGTAGGTATTATTATTTCAAGGAAATAAACTTTAAGTTTGCATAGCTAACATCGTAACTTCATAATTCATTAAATTGTTTATTTACGATGGTTTTGAAAGCATCGAGACAAAGTTCTAAACCATCATAAATCTTAACATGTATATACGAAAAGAAGGAGTTGTAAAATGCATAAAATGTTGTAGTGTCTGTAATCTTAGATTGGTAGTTGGTGCAAAATATATTGATTTGGCTAGTCTAGTAACACTTAGATATAGTTTTACCAACATCAAAGATATTGGTTTGCTGTAACAAATACTCAAAAGTGGTTAGAATCTGTTGTGATATCCGTTTGAATCTTTTATCGCGTTACCTCGTTTCATAAATTGTATTTAGGCGCAAAATACACAAGAAAAGCAGTTGGAGCTTTTATCTAACCTTTGGAACCTTTGTTGCGTTAGTGTCACACTTGTAATATTTTCTACGGTTCAATATCTTTAACTAGTAAAGTAAAACATTATAAAACCTTTCTAGTTTAACTCAACACCCAGTAATTCATCCTAAAAACAATTAGGTACTCATTTACATTATCTTGTAATGATATCCACAAGATCCTTTAATTTTTCAAAAAAACTGAAAACATAAGTACTAGTTAGTTTCAAATATATTTAAAACATTAACACATTTTACATAGAAATTATGGTTGTATTTTGGATAAATTAATAATTTTGAAAAATGAAATACTTGTGTATAATGTTGGGTTTGGTATATAAACAAACTGAACGTTGTGTATTCTTTTGTCAATTGGTTTAATTTAAAAACGATGTGTACTTGAAGTATCTGATTTCGCTGTGACTTGCCTGGAATATGTTTTATGTTCTAGATTTTCTCTAGTAAGTTATTTGCCTATCGATTAACATAAAAGGGAAAAGCAAAAAAAAACTGTTTTACAATCAGATTGTCCATGTGTACTCTTCATTCTAAGTGTTCACTCCAGAGTGTATGATTTTTTTGTCTTCTATAATTATAACTCTCTTTCTTGTCTCTTTTTTGTCAGTGGGCGTCATCTTTTAGCTTGAAGGCCTTTTGCTAAAAATGTTGGATAATATTTCGGGCACAATGAGTTGATTTCCCATTAAAAAACCCTACTGAAAGTATTTTGAAACTCGAGAAATATGTTCTTGATTGGGATACTGCATCGCCTTGTATAGTTTGATCTTTATTGTTTAAAGTTCTTATAAATTGCTACAGAGTAGTTAATAAATGGTTTTTGTACAAAATATTCTGTTGTTAAGTGCATTTCAACCTCTATAACGTACGATATTCAGATACTTTATACCTATTCTTGGTATGTAAGCATTTCAATGTTCCTTTACATTTTCCATTTTTTTTTCATTTTGCAGAAATACTAGAAAAAAAATAAAAATACTAAAGGTATGTAACAAAATTAACAAAATAAATATGTAAGGACGAGTAGCATAGACTGAATTAGGTGGTGTTTGCAAATGCTTATAAAAGGAGTTTGTTGGCTTTTGCAGCCGCAAAAACACATTTTTAGTGTTTGGAATACTGACTTTTGCTTCTGGTTGTCTAAAAATAAGTCAGGAAAAGCACAAGCCGCAAAAGCATGCCAATGGGTGCTTCCCAAACTGCTTTCGGAATTATGTTATTCTTAAAAGGTCTTTAAATAGAAAAGTTACTTCTCATTAATTTTTACAAATACCTAATTAATGATTTAAGTAGCTTTTTAAAAAGATTTGCAAACACTCCCGACTTTTTATTAAAAGTCACCTAAAGTGGCTTTAAACAAAAGTAGTCAACAAGCTCCTTTTATAAGCATTTGCAAACACCTACAATAAGACTCTACATCTATTTTGATACCAAACCTAGGGTACTCAACAACAATAATGCCACGACGTAGAGAAAAAAGAGAGATACCAATTTTATAAAAGAACATGGGAAAATCAAGCTTTTCATGCTCAATTGAAGGAAAAAAAGGAAGTTAATAATTATTTAATTTGTTGTGTGTGTCTGTGTGCTGTAATTGCATTTTCTTTACTTAATTATACTTATATTTGTTTAATATTGAGGACAGGAAAATTGTAAAAATTGCTAAGTATTTGTACTGTGTACATCAAGAGTTTATTTTGCTATTTACTATTTATTCACATTTTCCCTCCCATTCATCTATCACTAATATAAAGAAACCCATTCTTGAGGGTAGTTGTTAGACCAATCTCATGTGTTCATGTATGTAAATGAAGGAAAAAGTGTTTACTTGAAGCATATACTCGCTTGTTCTTAAACATGACTCCAATTGCACGAACCATTTAATTATATAGTTTTTAAGAATCTCATCTTTTTCTTGACACAAAAGAGGATTTGTTTGTTGCAACAAGTATGATTATGCCCATTCATTTACAAATTTATTTTTTAAATTACAGTCTTATATATCTATAAAACACAAAAAGATATGAGAAACAAAATAAGGAATAGAGCACAGATGAATGCAACCAGTAGAGAGATACACTACCTTAGATATGAAGGGCCTCTCAAAACTTAAGTTGAAAAGTTGCAATAACCCTTAGTGGGAGGAAGGGATGTTATCTGTTGAGGGTCTTGCAATGGGTCTTCGCACACTAGTCAAAGTGCATCAATTAGGGGTCCCACATATTATTGTAAATAACTTTCTATTAATTTGTGATACCAGAAAGTTAATGGTTTCATAAGCACACGAAAGTTAAATTCCCACTTGACTTTTAAGTTCATCTTGAGAGTCGAAACTTAAGCCTTAAAGACTGCGAGTGTATCTGACCTCTTAGGTTCTAACTTATCTCTGGAGTTGGAATTAAATTTTAAATACATCAATTGTGCGCTAATTATGCACTTGAGGATGGATTGGTGAAATTATATTTAGAATGTATATTTCTCACAATATATCTGATGAGGAATGTATAACTAGTAACTTATATTACTCCAACTAAGCATGGATTTAACTCACTGTTGTCCGCTCTTGAAGCGGCAATTCTGGCTAATCTTTTGAACTCGACATATATCTTTAATGAAGAAAACAAACAAAATGATATAGCTAGAAGTTGACAAATGAGCCTTTGTTTAAAACTAGTGCTTATCAATTGTTGTTGTTGACACTATTTCCCTTAATGCTTTAACCATTTTAATTAACTGGAGTTACAAAAGTAATTAGAGCAGCAAGTTTATCTTTCCAAGCTCTGCCAAATTGATTTTTGAAGCTGATCTCTAAAAAATGAACTGTGTCTATGTTTTAGGGATGAAATCATTTTCATACCATAACTTGGCAAGATTTTTATTTTTAATATCTTAATTTGACAATCATCAATTTCCGTACCATAAGCTGGACAATTTCTTCACAATGAGTACTTCGGCCCCAAAAAAGTACAAGGTGCCATCCGATGAAATCAAATTTGGAGATTTAGACCAATTTAGACTGCTTTCAACCTTACACCGCAACATATTGCACGTCGATTGCACGTAAGTTGCCGGCATCGAATTACCCAATGTGAAGAAACTGTTCAACTTATGGTATACAAATTGATGAGTCCAAATTAAGGTATAAAAATAAAAATCGTACCAAGTTATGGTATGAAAAATGATTTTATCTCCTATGTTTTACAAACAGGTTGTCCATGTGTACTCTTCATTCTATGTGTTCCCTCTCACAACATAGATCGTTTTTAATGCCTTCTAGAGATCCAACTCTCTTTTCTTTTGTCTTCTTTGTTTCTTCTTTGTGAGTGAGTTTCATCATCTCTTAGCTTGTAGGCCTTTTACTAAAAATAATGGAGACCAGTTAGGGTTAAACGAAGTGATTTTCCATTAGAAAACCCTAGTGAAATAGTTTTGAGATTGGAGACTTAATATGTTTTTATTTGGATATTGTAGTGCATTGCATAATTTGATCAATATCGGTTTGAAAATTCTATATATTACTACCTCCATTGTTGATAAAATGGTTTTTATACAAAAATATTTTGTTTTAAAGTGTGTTTCAACCTACTTTTATGTAATGCATTGATTTTTTTTTCTCTAAAATTATATAATCTTGTTATATTTCAAACCTTTATGAAATTAGATTATTTAAAAATTTGGCATATTATTATTTTAATTGAACGGGGACAGTTAAAAAAGATAGAATTATAATAAAGTAATAATATTTTGAAAGCCCAAATATTTGAGCCCATACTTGTTAAAAATCACTATGTCATTAGATTAAGGGCTCATTTATTTCAAGGCGATGTCAGCACTCGTTCTTTATTTTTTTATTTTCTTCTGTCGCCGCTTGACATTATCTTCCGCAGGTAATGTTCGTCCTCAATTCAAGTTGACTATTAATTTCACTCATAGGGTAATTAATTATCGCATTGTATACTTAAAGTAATTAAATAATGTTACTTTTTGATTTGCTGGGGAAGGTTACGGTCACAAGAGGAAAAGGAGATCTTCTTGTTATAATTCTTTTGGTTATTATATTATACTTTGCTATGAAAGGAATGCATTGGAAATAGTAATAAGTGGATGTTGCATGAAAAACCTCAATTTGTGCGAGTAGTATAGGAGTGCATTTTATGAACCGTGTGGGTACTATGTGTAGTTAGTTATTTAATAATATAAACATGTAATCATGTGTAAAATTTCCAGTTAAAGTTGTCAAAATCCATTTTTCTTTAAATATTGAATCTGTTTTGGACTATGGGTTTAGACTAGTTATTCTCTACGCTTTTCTTCTATTATATAAAGTATAAGTAGTATAAATTATGTAATTTTAATTCATTGGAAACATTGTATTGAAACTTTTAAATTACTTTTAAAGAAGTAGAAAGACGTTAGATGTGCATTCTCCTTTGAAGATGTTATAAACTTTTACGCAATAGAATACTTTTATTAGACTTAGTTTAAGTTGGTCATTTCTTTTGGTTGTCAAATTGATGTAATGTTGAGAATATTTTTTTTTGGCCTAATAGGTTGTATGAAGTCTATGAAC
The DNA here is from genome assembly GCA_946800315.1 of Misopates orontium. Lineage (NCBI taxonomy): Eukaryota > Viridiplantae > Streptophyta > Magnoliopsida > Lamiales > Plantaginaceae > Misopates > Misopates orontium. Next base: position 19,220,415 of record OX326950.1, on the reverse strand, counting down.
TAGTTGCTTGTATTAGCTTTAGCTATATTCGTAATTTTCTTGTAGCTGTGGAATCAGGTGAGTGCTCCAACATAAAGCTTTATTATTTTAAAAAAAAAAACTGGAAGGATGCATGTATATCTATCTACTTGTATATTATGTATCGATTTAGCTTGTACAACTATTTTATTGAAGCATGCAAAAGTAATTGAAAAGTGATTATGTCAATTATGAGGATTTTTGTTCGGTTCGATTTGGTTATTGGTTGTTGACTCTTTGTGGTAATTGTAAATATGAAATTGATTTATTGGTTAATGGGATCCTTGGCTTGGGTAGGCAGAGAGTGCCACCGAGCAGCAGAGGGCTTGCCGGTTGGGCTTTCTGTCCCCCTTGCCCCTTCCCCTTGGACATCGGGAGGTTCGTTGTGTCTTCGTGAGATCACTTGTCACATGACCCATGGCATGCAGTCTATTGTTTCCAAGGTAGCTCCTTGGACGGGGCGATAAGAGAAATCTGTTCGAGGCAATAAGGAGGGATGACATTGGAATTGAAATTACTTGAGAATTGATATCTGTTACCGAATGCTTCTTCAAGCCTACGTGTAATGTCTGATATTTTGTGAATTCGTATTGTGACGTGCCTTGCATCTTAAAAGGTTTTATTTTGAAGAAAATGTTTCATTGCACACACCCGAGAACTCACTGAGATTTAATCTCATAAAAATGTTTTCCTTTTTCATCCTTCCTTTCAAACTTAGGTGTCAACGGAGGCGAGACCTTGGGCATTGTTGGTGGGACATTATTGGTGGGAATGAGCTGGTCAGATTAAGTTATGAATAGAATCTAATATTATTAATTTTAGTTGCTGGAATCTTCGTCCAGTCTTTTAGATGGTAGAGTTTGTTGTAAAGGATGTTGATTTTGTAAGAATCTTATCGAGGTAGATTTTGTTTTGGCTTGTAGAGAGGTTTTGTTATCGAATTAGTGCTTTTGTTTCGAATGGTTTTTGCTATTTAGGTTTGAAATGTTGGGGCTGTTACAATTGGTATCAGAGCCTGAGTTAGTGCTCAGGCTCGCTAGGATAGGATCTTCGGACTGTGGAATTAAAATTTGGGATAGATAGAGTATGTAGTGTAGGTTAATAATGATCTTTATTAGTTGAGTGTTGCTCAAGTTGTATTTCATTACTGTTGGGGCGGCCGACCGATAGTAATTCTCTACATACTAAAGCGTTGGGTGGGGAGTGTTACATGAGTGAGAATGTGGTCTATCGTATATGTCGTTCCTTTTTAGGTCCCCAGTGCACAATCATACTCTGACCTTTGTTTAAGTTCTTTGGAAATAATAAGTTCAACCTTTTCATTATCCTTTTGTTCGCCCTTTTTATAGTTATCTTTGAATCTTGCTTACTTTAGATTCATTTTAGTAAATATTCTCTCCTTACTCTTAAATCATATTTCAGATCATTGTTTTGTTTGTTATCATTTTGCTGAACTCCTTCAAATATTTTTTAGCTCAATATTATAGTTCTAAGTTCATCCCCAGATATCTACTTGGTTTACTTCTACTACAGTTTCAAGATATCACTGATTGAGCTTTTACCCTCGTTTTTTGAAAATGATCAAAACTCTTTAATTTCATTCTTTTCAATTCTATTACTTCATGCTTATGATTATAATAGGCTATTGACTTACTTCAACCACATCTTTGAAAACTCTCGAATGTAACTCTTCTTGCCTTTTCCAAAGGGTTCAACTACTTTGGACGTTCTTTTATCAAGTTGATCTTAAATAAGTCATAATTGGCTTGGGATTTTAATTGACTACCTATATTAAATTTTGCTCACTTTGGCTCTAATCTCACAAGTTTATCATTAACATCCATCTTTTTGTTTCCCTTACACTATTTTCATTCTATCCAATTAATTTCATATTACATCTCGTGGCTTCTTATCTCGGTATACTTGGTAATTTTGATCAAAGTGTCCGTTGTGATCATCTATGAAAGAATCAAACCCCATTCCTATTCCATCAATTCATTATTGTTGTTTCTGATCGTACATATTCATGATATTTTGTTGATTCACTTCTGCTGCCTCTTCTTGACATCACGAGATTATATCTTTATATCATTGCTCAAACAGATTGCGATAATTATTAAAAAAATTTTCATATAGTTGATCAAACTTGAGTTCGTATCATCGTGATTTTTTCTCTTTATTGTCTTCTCATTGTTTCTTTAGTCTTAGTCATCTTCGGCCAGATTTTCTTGACAAGAATCAATTACTTCAGATCTCCTTTTTACCGTCTTACTATAATTTTTTTAATAAATCTACTTTTATTAGCTTAAGCTTTATTCATTGTTCGTGAAGAACCTTACTTGTTCCGGTTCATTTTCCAATTTCAATCTACTCTTTGTAAATCTTGTTGCATCTATTTCTGTAATTGTTCTTAACCTTTTGGCTACCTTCTTAACATATTTCCCACTATTTGTTTTTATCAAAGTACCTTGAACCTTTCCCGCTTATAGTTATTTGACTTGATTATTTGAGATTCTTTCTTTTATTCTGCTTACACGGAATCATCGAAACATGTCTACTCCTATTTCACGTTACAAAGTCATCTATACACTAGTTAATTTGTCTTTACATTGTCCTCTCATCTTCTATTACCTTGTATCTTTTGGAAATTCAAATTGTTGAAATCACGTTTATCAACTGCAAACATCTTTTTCACTTCATTCCTCTGCATTTATTTGGTTTTAGTACTTTAGTATGCTTTGCATCACATGCTTTCTAGGCCACTTAATCTCTCATGTTGTCTTCTCCTCTGATATGTCTTATTTACATTCTCACTTTAATTGCTCTTTTTATTCTTTATAATGTATCGCGATATTTTGGGTAACATCTCTTCTGATATTTGTTCACTTGTTTCACTGCCTTACCATCAATTTTCCTCGAATCCTATGACTCTAATATACGCTAGAAGTCGTTCAGTTCAACTTTGATTCGATTTACTTTTACGATCATTACTTGATATGTCCAGTTCAAACTCCTCTAATGATTCTTGATAGCACACCTCGTGTTGTTGTATCCAGAGTACTTTTGAGCTGATATCATTCTGAAGACCGATCCATCATTTTGTTTTGCTTTTCTCATTCTATTTATTCAACATCTTGCTTACAACTCCTAAAAGTCTCTTGAATTGGATGCGATTTTATTCTTCATCATTTTCGTGTCTCTACATTGGCTAGCATTTGCATGGACATTAAAATATCTAGTATTCTCATGCTTTCTGTATCTATTTTCTCAAGGAACTCTGATATTTTCAGCTATTAACCATTTGTTAACCAGAACTCTGATACTTTCACAATCCTTTAACTATTTGTTCTGTTCACAGCATGTCTACAACGTTGACACTCTGTTGCAAGTTGAGTACATTTTCTTCATTACTTGATCAATCGATAATTGATGATTTGGTGATCTCCATCATAAAATAAATATAGTTAGAGTATTACATTGTACAAAGTTCACTCAAACTTGCATTATCTATTTTTTGTTTACTTGTTAATCAATTTCCAGACTAATTTGCTGAACTGCCTTCGAATTTGGTGTTTCTTTCTACACTCCTAAATTCAATTCACCGCTCAATTATTTTTATTTCCTTCGTGAATGAATTTATGCCTCCCTGATTAATTCGTCCTCATCATGATATGGCTAAACCGTTTTACCTTTTGATTGTTCTACACTCCAGTGATCTCATCAGAAATAGTTCTTATTTTCTTGTCCATAATATACGATCTTCTTTAAATGCTCGTTTTATCCTCTCTTTCTTTTCATATTGCTGAAATTCCAAGTTGACTGTCAGTTGTACAACTTTTCACCTCTTTTCAATAGTTCTCTTCTATAAGCTGCGTCCAAGAGACCCTTTTCTCTTTTGTAACCACTTGAGGCAATAGTATATTGGAAGATACATGACTTGAGTTTTGACCTTAGAATGAGTTTGAGGAATAGAATGAGACGTTAATGTCAATTTTAAAATGAACCGACCTTGTGATTTGATGGTCACGTGAGTGAAAACATTGTCTAGATGTGGTTTATTATCCTTCATTTGTGTATCAATATGCACGTCATATTACACCCCATACTATACATATTATATTTGCAGATGATTTATTTTCTAAAGTACGAGAACTTGATAGCGTGAAGTCATTACATTGTTACTATTTTATTTAAGAATAGAATTTGGTCCCCCAAATTCTTTTAAGAAGGTTGGATTGTAATACCTTGATTTTTTTTTTTTTTCTCTAAAACTATATGATCTTGTTATATTTCAAACCTTTATGAAGTTCGATTATTTAAAAATTTGGCATATTGTTATTTCAATTGAACGGGGATAGTTAAGATAATAGAATTATAATAAAGTAATTATATTTTGAAAGCGCAAATATTTGAGCCCATACTTGTTAAAAATCACTATATCATTTGATTAAGGGCTCATTTACAGCAAGCCGATGTCAGCACTCGTTCTTCCTCAATTAAAGTTGACTATTAATTTCACTCATAGGGTAATTAATTATCGCATGGTATACTTAAAGTAATTAAATAATGTTATTGTTTGATTTGCTGGGGAAGAATACGGTCACAAAAGGAAAAGGAGATCTTTTTGTTATTATTCTTTTGGTTATTATATTATACTTTACTATGAAAGGAATGCATTGGAAATAGTAAACAGTGGATGTTGCATGAAAAACCTCAATTTGTGTGAGTAGTATAGGAGTGCATTTTATGAACCGTGTGGGTACTATGTGTAGTTAGTTATTTAATAATATAAAAATGTAATCATGTGTAAAATTTCCAGTTAAAGTTGTCAAAATCCATTTTTCTTTAAATTTTGAATCTGTTTTGGACTATGGGTTTAGACTATAGTTATTCTCTACGCTTTTCTTCTATTATATAAAGTATAAGTAGTATAAATTATGAAATTTTAATTCATTGGAAACATTGTATTGAAACTTTTAAATTACTTTTAAAGAAGTAGAAAGACGTTAGATGTGCATTGTGCTTTGAAGATGGTATAAACTTTCACGAATACTTTTATTAGACTTAGTTTAAGTTGTTCACTTCTTTTGGTTGTCAAATTGATGTAATGTTGAGAATATTTCTTTTGGCCTAACAGATTGTATGAAGTCTATGAACTAGTTGCTTGGATTAGCTTTTGGTATATTCGTAATTTCCTTGTAGCTGTGGAATCAGGTGAGTGCTCCAACATAAAGCTCTATTATTTAAAAAAAAAACTGGAAGGATGCATGTATATCTATGTACTTGTATATTATGTATAGATTTAGCATGTACAACAGTTTTATGAAAGCACGAAAAAGTAATTGAAAAGTGATTATGTCAATTATGAGAATTATTGTTCGGTTCAGTTTGGTTATTGGTTGTTGACTCATTGTGGTAATTGAGAATATGAAATTGATTTAATGGTTAATGGGATCCTTGGCTTGGGTAGGAAGAGAGTGCCACCGGGCAGCAGAGGGCTTGCGGTTGGGCTTTCTGTCCCCCTTGCCCCTTCCCCTTGGACACACCGGGAGGTTCATTGTGTATTCGTGGGATCACTTGTCGCGTGATCCATGGCATGCAGTCTATTGTTTCCAAGGTAGCTCCTTAGACGGGGCGATAAGAGAAATCTGTTCGAGGCAGTAAGGAGGGATGTCATTGGAATTGAAATTACTTGAGAATTGATATCTGTTACCGAATGCTTCTTCAAGTCTACGTGTAATGTCTGATATTGTGTGAATTAGTATTGTGACGTGCCTTGCATTTCAAAAGATTTTATTTTAAAGAAAATGTTTCATTTCCATTTTGCACACACCCGAGAACTCACACTGAGATTTTTATCTCACAAAAATGTTTTCCTTTTCTTTCTTCCTTTCAGACTTACGTGTCAACGGAAGCGAGACTTTGGGCATTGTTGGTGGGAGTGAGCTGGTCATATTAAGTTATGAATAGAATCTAATTTTATTAATTTTAGTTGTTAGAATCTTCGTCCTGTCTTTTAGATGGTAGAGTTTGTTGTAGAGGATGTTGATTTTAAGAATCTTATCGAGGTAGATTTTGTTTTGGGTTGTAGAGAGGTTCTGTTATGGAATTAGTGCTTTTGTTTTAAATGGTTTTGGCTATTTAGGTTTGAAAAGTTGTGACTATTACATTTTATGTATCATATTAAGATATAATATATATCCAATATATATATATATACTTGGTGATGACGCCTGCGATTTTCCGGGCTTGTCACCGAGGCCCGTTTGTACGCCAATACAAACGCCAATCCCGACCTAGGACGACCCTGGATTCGGCAAGCTCTGGGGGCGGGGAGCGTTGGGAGCTCGTTGATGTGATTCTAGGTGTTCTTATGCGGATCGTGAGGATCGTGCCTTGCCTGCTGCTTCCTCTCCGAACCTTAGCGGCCAGCGGGGCTCGTGCGCTTTCTCTCTCTAAACTCTCCTGCCTTCTGCCTATCTTGCTCTTACTTAATCCTATTTCACCTGCCTGCTTGTTCCCCTTTTATGACGAGCCTACTTCCCTTTTTATAGGGCGGGGTGAGGGTATAGGTTTAATTTTCCAGGGGGCACGTGTCGGCGTGCATGTTGATTCGAGGGTGCTAGGGTACTTGAGTGGTTTTGTAGAGTAGGGCACGTGGTGCCTGCATGTAGCCCTCTGTGCATGCCATGCTCCATTTACACTCTATAACTCCTCGGATCCTCGCGTCCACATTGGGGAAAAGGGACGGTCGAAGCCTAAGCGGGCGACAACACATTCAGATAGTGGGCGATGACGTATGGGCTTATGGCAGCCGCCCGTTCTTGTTGGTCAGATAGCTCGGCGGTATTCGCTTAGCGGCCAAGGAAGGCATTCTTGCACGTGAAAAATACGATCCCGCCCTCGTTGGTACAACGAGGGGTGGACAAGATCGATAACTATACTACGAGACTTACCAGGTGGCGGAAGATTAGAGGGGGTCGTAGAATAGATTAGGGCTAGGAGATCAGGCCACGTGGATGGGTACGATCCCTCAGGAAGAGTATGCTTCATCACTTGGCATATAACTATTATACTATCCCTTTAAATTTCTATTTTCTTCGTTTTACACATATTGAAAAAATTATATAATAAAGGTATCTAATAAAATTAACAAAAAAATGTTGTAAAGAAAAAGTAGCACAATTTAAGTTAGTATAGTAAGAAACTACATATATACTGATGCAAAACATGGGATACTAAACCCTAAAGCGACATAGTAGAGAGATTCTAATTTTATAAAAGACACGGGAAATCACGCTTTCATGTTCAGTTGAAGGAAAAAAAGGAAAATAGTGTTAGTTTACTAGTTTTTTTGTTTTTTTTTTTGTGCGTATGTGAGCTACCATTGCATTCTTTTCACTTAAATATACTTTAAATTCGTCTAATTTTGAGATTACTTTGCTAATTATTATTTACTCGACATTTTTTCCTCCCATTCACACTTATTGGACCAATTAAAGGATTTCAATACATAATAACTATGAACACATGTTTTCTTTTCTTAAAATATATTAGAGTACTCTGAAAAAACATAGATTATATTAATGAACTGGGTGGAGCTACAAAATCTGTTTAGGCGGGCGAAATCATGTGAAACTTGTTATGTATAAATGTTTTTTTTTTCATTCATCTAATTCATTTGAAAGGAACAAACCATCTTGAAAATATAAGTTTAAGATATCTGATACGAAAAATCAAAAAAATAACTCTAAAGTAACAGTCTAATAAGTTTTAGAGATTTAAAATAAAACTATATAAATATATAGTTAAAATGTGACTTATGAAAGAGATAGTAACAAAATACAACACTTGAGTTATCATTTAACTTATTTGAAAATACTTTAAATGAAACTTGTATTTTGTATTAGAAAATTAAATGACGCCAAGTAAACTATATTATGAAATCAAATAGTTGAATAAGTTCAAATGAAGTAAAACAAATATAATATGGACCGGTGAGGACGCGGGCCCCTATATGCTCCCCCTGGCTCTGCCCATGCAATCGCCAACAATAGGTGAAAACTTCATTTTGGGTATTGGACTGTTGAAATATTATAGATATCTTGTGTCATAAAATGATTTCAGCTTTTTCGGGATCAAGTCAAGTCTACGACCAAACTAGGTGATTACATATATATCCCCAACCATACCAATCCCCAGCTACGAGTAGAACTGTCACTACAGCTATTGGGTGCCTAAGTTATTAATAAATATCTGGGAAAATATTATTTTTCATACCATAACTTGGCACGACTTTCATTTTCATACCTTAATTTGATATTCATCAATTTCGATACCATAAGTTGGACAATTTCTTTACAATGGGCACTTCGGCCCCAAAAAAGTACAAGGTGTCATCTAATGAACCCAAATTTGGAGATTTAGACCAGTTTAGACTGATTTCAACCTTACACCTTAGCATATTCCATATCAATTGCACATACTTTTCCAGTATCGAAGTACCCAATGCGAAGAAAGTATTCAACTTATGGTATACAAATTGATGTGTGCTGAATTAAGATATGAAAATAAAATCGTGCCCAGTTATGGTATGAAAAATAATTTTATCTCAAAAATATCTTATGTCATACACTAATCACCTTTTCAACTTTAAAGAATCAAATTATGTATATGTCCCAACAAATCCAATTGAACTCAGCAATTGAATGACAAACTCTTTATATATATATATATATATATATATATATATATATATATATATATATATTATATTTTGTGTTAGATAATTATTTCAGATTTGTTGGTATCAGCTTCATCATTATATTACCTTTTGTTCAACGAACCAAATCCCCCACGAAATTTAGGTGATGACGGATATGTACTGACCAAACAAGTCCACGACGATTTGTCAGACTTTCATTGGGCAGCTATTGGATTGCGAAATTATTTATGGATATCGTGTCTCAATTAATGATTACCTTTGCTATGTTGACGACCCAAATTCCTGACCAAATCTAGGTGATTACATATATATGTTCCTGAGAAAACCAATTAGACTTGCATCATGGATATTGAATGGCTAAACTATTTATAGTTAGGAGTAGTTAGACGACAATTTCTGCTTTGCCGTAGCCATTGCATCATCATATATTACGTAACTTTTCAATTTTAAAGTACACATGTCGCATATTTTAGTGTCACAAGCTATGTAGATGTTTGTGTCAGTATATTATCAGTTGTCATAGTCCAACTTCAGCTTGTGTCTAGTTGGAATTGGTAAGGCATCGCAAGTTGTTTGCCTTTTAGAAGTTATTATTTTTACTGTTATTATTTATTATTATTATTATTATTATTATTATTATTATTATTATTATTATTATTATTATTATTATTCTTTAAATAACTCCTATTAGTATTCAAATTTCAATTCTCCTTTGTAACAGTAATTAATTTAAATTCATACTACTTATATATATATATATATATATACATATATATATATATATATATATATATATAGGTGTAAAAATAAAAATTTGTACATAGGCGATTCTAAAAAAAAAAAGAGTGAAAGAACACGTACCTATTTTACAAGTTGCATCATTAATGACATGAAAAGAATAAGGGAGGATTTTGTGCCTGAGTCGATATATTGGCACTCACTCGGCAATCAAATAGATGTATCTCATGACATTTATATATTTTTAGAATTCCAACTTAATTATATCGTTCTTTAAAATCTTATTAGCACTAAGCAATTTTCAAACCTTGCACCGATATTTTTTTTTTTTTTTTCGGATGACCCATATTATGATTTTCCAAATCTTGAATCATATACGACTTGTGGAGAAGCTATTATCATTAGGAGTGAAATGTGTGTATGTGTCTAATGTGTCTATGTTTTACATACACATTGTCCCTGTGTACTCTTCATTCTAAGGATCGTTTGGATGCCTTCATACATTATCATTCAATTATGAATAGTGGTCGTTCTAGTATCATGAAGGATTAATTATCTGTCTGATATTTTTTGTCTGTGAATTATTGTATTTTCCAAGCTTTCTGCAAAATTACAATACCACCCCTAGAAACTCCGCTCCTTGGCAATGAAAATATGAACTCACACACCTTTATTTCCAAAATTCTTCAACATATAATCTCAATTTTAATTTTATCCTAAACAAAAGCAACAATTTACCATGTACCCACCTTCAAAAGGAAACTCTTGGTCCGATGACATCAAAATGGATGACCAACGAAATTGGAGGTAGAAGAATTCTCCAAATTTTAATCGGCCGCAAGAGTAGAATTAGACATGGTTTTCTGGGTGGAGATTTGGCCATGGCACCACATTTTTCAATCTGCATAGAGATTTTTGGTGAGTAACGATTCATAATCAGCTGAAAATGGGGGGAGGGCCCACATATCACGGGGCTTTACAATTGTGATGAAGGACATCGAAACGCGTGAAAAGGTCTGACTATTTGATTAATGGGAGCTTGTAATGGGATCCAAACGTTTCCTAAGTGGTCACTCTCACAGAGTAATGGGAGCCCCCTAGAATTCCCACTTTTTTTGTTTTTTTTGTTTCTTCTTTGTGAGTGGGTTTCATCATCTTTTAGCTTGTAGGTCTTTTACTAAAAATAATGGAGACCATTTAGAGGTAAATGAATTGATTTTTCACTACAAAACCCCAATGAAATAGTTTTGAGACTTGAGACCCAATATGTTTTTTGATTTTGATATTACAGTGCGCTGTATAATTTGATACGGTTTAAAGTTCTGTAGATTGCTACCTGCACTGCTGATAACATGGTTTTAATATGAAAACATTTCAACCTGTACCATATTAAGATAATATATACTTATCCTTGGTATATAATTATTTCACTGTTCCTCTTAATCTTTATTTTTTTAACCCAAACAGAAAATATATACCGTAAAGGTATCTAGTAAAATTAGAATAAGAAATTTGTAGAGGAAAAGTAGTATAGATTAAATTAGTATAGTAAGAAACTACATATATAATTATACAAAACCTAGGATACTAAACCCTAAAATAGAGTAGAAAGTGATTCTTATTTTATAAAAGAAAACAAGAAATCACGCTTTCAGGAAAGAGGAAATAATGTTTTTTATTTTGATCAATAAAATGAAATTACTAGAGAACAAGGGGTCCTCTAATCCCACATACAACATCTCCAGCATTACACCCATTAAACATCTCACATACATCATACAAAATCTACAACCACTACACATTCTCAATTACATTTGCTAAACAAACACAGGGGTTGAAATACCAATCTAAGAAATAGAATGAAAGTTCTTGAAAGCTCGCCTTAACCTAAAGCCATGTTCTGTAATCCTTCTTCTTCATTTCTGAAAATCATTTTATTTCTCATGTTCCAGATTGTTCAAACAATAAAATACCAAAGCCCACTCCAGATTTGCTTCCCCTTTTTCCTCCTCCATAATCCTTTATGATGTGTGTATTGCATCTTTGTGGTATTTGGCAAAGCTGTGACAAAACTAAACCATCGATTGCACTCCATCCACAACAAATAAACTTTTCTACATTCAAGAAAGAGATGCGTTGTTTGCTCCTTGACCTCTCCACAAAGAACGCATAATGAATGTGTGTGTGCGCTTCAATTGCATTATTGCCTCTTAAATAGCTTCAATTTGTGTTACTCCGAGAATTACCAATGAGAAGGGAAAAGTGTAATAATGGGCATAATATTTGTTTATCAAGAGTAATAATCACTTTTGCTAATTATTATTTTCTCGACATTTTCCTCCCATTCACACATATTTGAGCAATCAATGGATTTTAATACATAATAACTATGAACACGTGTTTCTTTTTCTAAAAATACTAGTACTCACACGAAATATAGATTATATTGATGAACCAATCTCCGACAAACGGTGAAAAATCATCTTTGGAATTGGACGGCTAAAATATTTATTGCTATTTATGTAAGAAACAAGTTTAAACTTTTCTGGTGTAAATTTTGTCATCATATATCACACTTTTAAGTTTTTCCAAATCAACTCAATGACCAAATCTAGGTGATAGCGTAAATGTCCCGATCATACCATTCCCCAACTGCTTAACAAACTTCAGTTGCGGTGATTCGGTGGCTTAATGATATATAAGTGTCTTGTATCATGCACTTATCACCTTTTCCACTTTAATGAATCAAATTGCATATATGTCACCAACCAGTCTAATTAAACTTTCATCTCAGCTGCTGCATAGCTAAATTATTTTATTGATTTCGTGTGTTACATAATGAAGTTAGGACCACATGAATGTCATTTGTCTTATTTACCTTGCTATTGTCAAAAGTTCTATGAAAATTGTTTTGGTACTTCGTATTATGCTTTTGCTATTTGTTTTTAGTCTTTTAATTTTTCTTGTTCATGGTATATTCGTATAGGTTGATATTGTAGGAGACTTTTGTTTAAGGCAGATTTGATTTGAAAAGAGTTTGATTGAATAGGTGTTTGATTTTGATCTAGATTCTTGATTATGCTATTTTTTGCATTTTACTGCTTGTGTTAATTCGTGGAGATTAAGGATTGTAATTAATGTTTTATTTGATTAATTGATTAGGGAATAAGTAATCTTTTTAATCTCGATTATATCTTGTTCTTAGGCTGCATTTATCTAAGTTAAATTTTTTATTCCTTTTTGGATAAGGAAAGAATCTTATTGTTTGATCTCATTTATGGATCGACTTTTGTTTTTATTACATTAAATATCTGTTCTCGTATGAAATATTTGGCTCGTTGTTCAAAGAAAAGGTTTTTTTTGTATTAGTTTGCTTTTTAGGATAGATTCATCTAAAAGGTAAGAATATTAATACAATAAACTTATAAGGATTGCTACAATAGGGAGATATGATGTTGCGGCATTCACGTAGTTTATTGCAATGATGGTGCCTATAAAGAGCAGTGATTAGAAATGTTGTTCGACCTTTGTATGGTTTTATCTTATGTGAGTAAAGGTTTGAGTTTCGGTTAGTGAGTAAGTCTTAGTTGGATTTTAGTATTTAGTTGATTTTTGAGTTTTGTGGAGTATATGGTTTATATATTGTGATATACTTGTCGACTTCAGAATTCAAATGGAGTATAGTTTTAATGTAGTTGTAAAAGGGCTTTAACATTAGAAGGAGACTATGTGTTAGAGTAAAACTCACATGAGTATAAGTCTCTTAACCATATTGAAGGAAGTTTGAAACTATAGGAAAAAGCCTCGTGGAGTAGGTCATTTGACCAACCACGTAAAAAATTAAGTGTCTATTTATTGTTATCTGTAAATGTTGCATCACTATTTCTTTACTATGATTCAACGTATATTTTTTCAGAGTGAATAAACAACAAGCTTGTTTGAATCTTTTAGAGGTCTTTAAAATATAAACTTTATTTTAACTGAAACAAGTTAAATCTGTTGTATTTTGTTAATTGTCATCGTTAGTGTTGCAACTACTCTACTTTGTGGTACATGTAACCTGTTTCACTGTTATAACTGCACTCTGTTTGCAAGTAAATATCTTACCAATGACTTCAGCTATATGTTTCAATCTCATCATTATAGTACCTTTTTTTTAACGGACCAAATCCCTGACCAAATCTTAGGTTATTACCGATATATTCCTGACCAAACAAATCTACAACTATTGGTCAGATTCTCATTGTGGCTATTGGATAGGGAAATTATTTGCAGATATCATGTGTCAGATAATGATACCCTTTTCCAACTTTGATAGACTAAAGTCTTGACCAATTCTAGGTGATTATACTTACATGCCCTCGACCAAACCCGTCAGATTTTCATCACGGGTATAGGATGAATTTTTTTTTATAGATTCTTGTGTCAAACGCGTATTTCAGCTTTGTCGGTATAATTGCATCATCATATATTACATAACTTTTCAATTTTAATGTATATGGCCGCATGTTTAAGCGTAACCGCATGTTAGAAATGGGTAAAAAGCATTGCAAAGTTTTTAGTTTTTAAAAATCTATTATCAATGCTAATATCTAAGAACTGCTATTTATGTTCAATTTTTAATCTTAATAAGTTCAATATACCTACTACCTTTGTATAGTAAAATATTTTTATATGTAGGTGTAACATAGAAATGTGTACAGAGGCGATACGAAAAGGGAGTGAAAGAACACATGTCTAATTTACATTTTACACCATCAATGTCATAAAAAAAGTAACTAACGCAGGGTTTTATGCCTTGGTCAATATATTAACACTAACTCCAACCAAATATAGTGTATCTCATGACATTTATATAACTTCAAAATGTTAACTTGATTATATCACTGTTTAGAATTCATGGATTCGACAATTTTCAAACCCTGCACCAAAACTTTCTTTGCAAGACATGTACTATAATTATTCGAATCTTAAATCATATACGACTTTTTAGAGAAGCTATCATTATTTAGTTCCATTACTGGTAAGAGACAAACAATACTTTAACCGTTACTAATAAATGTTCTACATTAATTATTGATTTAGACAAATGTGAATAAGCCACATAATGAATGCACCGACAAATTGCACGCGACATATACTTGCCAAGTAAGAGCAAATACATATTGTAATGTTAAACTGCGTAGGTGGAGTAAAACTTAAATTTAGAAAGGGACAAACTTTGGATAAATGGTTTATGTCAATCAATATCAAGTAATAAACTAACTGAAACCACATAATTTAAGATGATTAATAAATTTACATGCTCTTAAATCCATGTCAAGACTTTTGTTCCATCTAATGGCGTTTTCAGTTTGGTCCCTGGAGACCAAAAAAATGTAAATTGCTCTCTTAGATTTTAAGAGATTGATTAAGAAGTGATAAAACCATTTTATTCTTGGTTTCATCTCGCAAAACATTGTGTAATTTCCTCTTGCTAAATCATTTGGTCTAATTTTGATCCTAAATCCATGATAACATAGATAATTATAACATAATTTAGTTGTATTTAATTATAAAGATAAGTATGTCAGCATGATATTATTTTTAGTACTGAAACCGTTATCAATATATGTACCCTATGTCAATATACGTGAATGTCATTTTCTTTATTTACCTTGATATTGTCAAAAGTTGTAAGAAAATTGTTTTGGTACTTCGTATTATGCTTTTGCTATTTATTTTTAGGTCTTCTAATTTTTCTTGTTCATTGTATATTCGTATAGGTTGATAGTGTATGAAACTTTTGTTTAAGGAAGATTCGATTTGAGAAGAGTTCGAACGATTAGGTGTTTGATTTGATCTAGATTCTCGATTATGCTTATTTTGCATTTTACTACTTGTGTTAATTCGTTGAGATTAAGGATTGTGATTAATATTTTATTTGATTAATTGATAAGGAAAAAATAATCTTTTTTATCTCGATTATATCTTGTTCTTAGGCTGCATTTATCTAAGTTAATCATTTATTCCTTTTTGGATAAGGAAAGAATCTTATTGATTGATCTCGTTTATGGATCGACTTTTCTTTAAATTATATCGAATCTATCTATTTTCATATGAAGTATTTGGCTCATTATTCAAAGAAAAGGTTTTTGTGTATTAGTTTGCTTTATAGGATAGATTCATCTAAAAGGGTAAGGATATTAATACAATAAAGTTATAAGGATTGCTACAATCAGGAGATATGATGTTGCGGCATTCACGTAGTTTATTGCAATGATGGTGCCTATGAACAGTGGTGATTAGAAGTGTCATTCAACGTTTGAGCGAATATTAATGTTTTTATCTTATGTCAGTAAAGGTTCGAGTTTTAGTTAGTGAGTGATGAGCTTGAAATCTTAGTTGGATCTTAATATTGAGTGGATTATTAAGTTTTGTGAAGTATATGGTGTATAAATTGTGATAGAATTGTCGACTTCAGGGTTCAAATGGAGTAGAGCGGTAATATAATGGTAACAAGGTTTTAACATTATTGGAAAAACTATGTGTTAGAGTAAAACTCACATGAGGATAAGTCTCCAAACCATATTGAAAGAAGTTTTAAACTGTAAGCAAAAGCCTCGTGGAGTAGGTCATTTGACCTTATAACCACGTAAAGATTTATGTGTGCATTTATTGTTATCTGTAAATGTTGCATCACAATTTCTTTACTGTGATTCAACGTATGTTTTTCAAAGTGAATAAACAACAAGCTTGTTTGAATCTTTCAGAGGTCTTTAAAATATAAACTTTATTTAAACTTAACCAAGTTAAAATCTGTTGTACTTTGTTAATTGTCGTCTATAGTGTTCCAATCACTCTACTTTGTGTTACATGTAATCTGTTTCATTGTTAAATTTGCATTTCGTTTGCAAGTAAATATCGTACAAATGACTTCAGCTTTTTGGTATCAATTTCATCATCATATTTCCTTTTTTTCTTTAACAAACCGAATCCCTGACCAAACCTTAGGTTATTACGTATATATTAGATTTTCATTGTGGCTATTGGATGGTTAAATTATTTGTAGAGATCATGTGTCAGACAATGATTACCTTTTTCCAATTCTGATGAACTAGACTCTTGACCAATTCTAGGTGATTATACTTACATGTCCTCGACCAAACCCTTAAGATTTTCATCGTGGGTATAGGATGGAAAATTATTTATAGATTCTGGGGTCAAACGATGATTTCAGCTTTGTCAGTATAGTTGCATCATCATATTTTACATAACTTTCCAATTATAATGTATATGGCCGCATGTTTAAGTATAACTGCACATTAGCAATAGGGAAAAAGCAAGAAAAAGTTTTTAAGTTTTTAAAAAGCTATTATCAGTGTTAATATTAAATAACTGCTATTAATATTCAATTTTTAATCTTAATCAGTTCTATATACATATTACCTTTGTGTACTAAAATATTTTTATATGGAGGTGTAAATAGAAATGTTTATAGAGGCGATACAAAAAAGGAGTGAAAGAACACATGTCTAATCTACAATTTACGCCAGCAATGGCATAAAAAGAATAACAAACGGAAGGTTTTGTGCCTTGGTCAATATATTAACACTAACTCGACAACCAAATATAGTGTATCTCATGACATTCATATTATTTCAAAATTTGAACTTGACTATATCACTATTCAAAATTCATGCATTCGACAATTTTCAAATCTTGCAGTAAGATATTCTTTGAAAGATATGTACCATATTAATTATTCGAATCTTGAATTATATACGACTTTGTAGAGAAGCTATCATCATTCCGTTCCATTACTGGTATGAGACAAACAATACTCTAACTGTTACAAAATAATGTTGAACATTAATTATTAATTTAGACAACTCAAATTTCAACATAGAAAGGTGCATAAACCGCATAAGGGATGCACCGACAAATTGCGCACGACATATACCTGCCAAGTTAAAGCAAACACATATTGTAATTTTAAACTGCGTACGTGGAATAAATCATAATTCAGAAAGGGTAAATTTTCAATACATGGTTTATGTCAATCAATATCAAG
This sequence comes from Misopates orontium, assembly GCA_946800315.1. Classification (NCBI taxonomy): domain Eukaryota; kingdom Viridiplantae; phylum Streptophyta; class Magnoliopsida; order Lamiales; family Plantaginaceae; genus Misopates; species Misopates orontium. The sequence continues at coordinate 19,202,881 of OX326950.1, read as the reverse complement.
TAATAAACAAACAAAAACGATATAATTTAAGATGATTAATAAATTTACATGCTCTTAAATCCATGTCAAGACTTTTGTTACATCTAATGGCGTTTTCAACATGGTCCTTAGATACTCAAAAAATAATGTAACTTGCTCTCTTACATTTTAAGAGATTGACTAAGAAGTGATTAAACCATTTTATTCTTGGTTTTATCTGGCAAAACATTGTGTAATTATCTCTTGCTAAATCAATTAGTCTAATTTGATCTTAAATGCATGATAACATAGATACTTATAACATAATTTATTTGTATTTAGTTATAAAGATAAGTATTTTAGCATGATATTGTTTTTAGTACTGAATTAGTTATCTATATATGTACCCTATGTCAATATATGTGAATATCTTTTCTTTTATTTACCTTGATATTGTTTTGTATGAAAATTGTATTGGTACTTTGTATTATGCTTTTGCTATTTATTTTTAGTCTAGTTATCTATATATGTACCCTATGTCAATATATGTGAATGTCTTTTCTTTTATTTACCTTGATATTGTCAAAAGTTGTATGAAAATTGTATTGGTACTTTGTATTATGCTTTTGCTATTTATTTTTAGTCCTTCAATTTTCTTGTTCATGATATATTCGTATAGGTTGATATTGTAGGAGACTTTTGTTTAAGGAAGATTTGATTTTATAAGAGTTTTACTGAATAGGTGTTTGATTTGATCTAGATGCTCGATTGTGCTTATTTCTGCATTTTACTGCTTGTGATAGTTCATTGAGATTAAGGATTGTGATTAATGTTTTATTTGATTACTTGATATGGAAATAAGTAATATTTCCTATCTCGATTATATTTTGCTCTTAGGCTGCATTTATCTGAGTTAAGAATTTTGATTCCTTTTTGGACAAGAAAAGAATATTATTGATTGATCTGATTTATGAATCGACTTTTGTTTTAATTATATCGAATCTGTCTACTCTCGTATGAAATATTTGGCTCATTATTCAAAGAAAAGGGTATGGAATATTTTGTTTATTAGTTGCTTTATAGGATAGATTCATCTAAAAGGGTAAGTATATTAATACAATAAAGTTATTAGGATTGCTACAATCAGGGGATATGATGTTGCGGCATTCACATAGTTTATTGCAATGATGGTGCCTACACATAGTGATGATTAGAAGTGTCATTTAACCTTTGAACGAATTATGTTTTTATCTTATGTCAGTAAAGGTTTGAGTTTTGGTTAGTGAGCGATAAGGTCGAAGTCTTAGTTGGATTTTAGTACTGAGTGGATTTTTGAGTTTTGTGGAGTATATGATTTATATATTGTGATAGAGTTGTTGACTTCAGGGATGAAATGGAGTAGAGTGGTAAGATGGTATTAACATTAGAGGGAGACTATGATGTTGGACTAAAACTTACACGAGTATAAGTCTCTTAACCATGTTGGAAGAAGTTTGAAACTGTAGGCAAAAGCCTCGTGGAGTAGGGCATTTGACACAACCAAGTAAAATTTATATGTCTATTTATTGTTATCCGCAAAAGTTATATCACGATTTCTTTACTATGAGTCAACGTATGTTTTTCAGAGTGAATAAACAACAAGCTTGTTTGAATCTTTCAGAGGTATTTAACATATAAACTTTATTTTAACTCAACCAAGTTAATATCTGTGGTATTTTGTTAATTGTCACCGTTAGTGTTCCAACTACTCTACTTTGTGTTACATGTAATTTGTTTCATTGTTATAATTGCACTTCGTTTGCAAGTAAATATCTTACTAATGACTTCAGCTTCTTGGTATCAATTTCATCATCATATTACCTTTTTTTTTATCGAACCAAATCCCTGACCAAACCTTAGGTTATTACGGATATATACCTAACCGAACAAATCAACAACAATTGGTCAGATTTTCATTGAGGCTATTGGATGGCTAAATTGTTTGTAGATATCATGTGTCAGACAATGATTACCAATTTCCAATTTTAATAATAAAACTCTTGACCAACTCTAGGTGATTATACTTACATGTCCTCAATCAAACCCCTTAGATTTTCATCGCGGGTATAGGATTGAGAATTATTTATAGATCCTTGTGTCAAACGATGATTTTTGCTTTGTTGGTATACTTGCATCATCATATATTACATAACTTTTCAATTTTGATGTATATGTCGGCATGTTTAAGCGTAACTACATGTTAGGAATTGGGAAAAAGCATTGCAAAGTTTTAAGTTTTTAAAAGGCTACTATCAATGTTAATACTAAATAACTGCTATTAATATTCAATTTTTAATTTTACTCAGTTCCATATACATACTACCTTTGTGTACTAAAATATTTTTATATGTAGATTTAATATAGAAATATGTACAGAGCGCCACAAAAAAGGAGTGAAAGAACACATTTCCAACTTACAATTTACACCATCAATTTAACAAAAAATAAAAGTAACTAACAGAGGGTTTTGTGCCTTAGCCAATATATTAACATTAACGCGACAACCAACTATAGTCTATTTCATGACATTCATATTATTTCAAAATTTTAACTTGATTATATCAGTGTTTAAAATTAATGTTTCGACATATTTCAAACCTTGCACTAAAATATTCTTTGAAAGACATGTACTATAATTATTTGAATCTTGAATCATATACGACTTTGTAGAGAAGCTAGCATCATTCAGTTCCATTACTGATATGAGACAAACAATACTTTAACTGTTACAATTAAATGTTCCACATTGATTATTAATTTAGAGAACTCAGATCTCAACGTACAAAGCTGCATAAACCGCATAAGGAATGCACCGACAAATTACGCACGACATACCTGCCAAGTAAGATCAAACACATATTATAATGTTAAACTGCATAGGTGGAATAAAACTTAAATTTTGAAATGAATAAACTTTCAATAAATGATTTATGTCAATCAATATCAAGTAACAAACTAACAGGTACCACATAATCCAAGATGATTAATAAATTTACATGCTTTTAAATCCATTTCGAGACTTTTGTTACATCTAATGGCGTTTTCAATATGGTCCCTAGATGCCCAAAAACAATGTAACTTGCTCTCTTACATTTTAAGAGATTGATTAAGAAGTGATAAAACCATTTTATTCTTGGTTTCGTCTAGCAAAACGTTGTGTAATTTCCTCTTGTTAAATCATTTGGTCTAGTTCTGATCTTAAATCCATGAGAACGTAGATATTTATCACATAATTAGTTGTATTTAATTATAAAGATAAGTATGTTAGCATTATATTATTTTTAGTACTGAATCGGTTATAATATATGTACCCGATGTCGATATATGTGAGAGTCATTTGTTTTATTTACCTTGATATTGTCAATAATTGTATGAAAATTGTTTTGGTACTTCGTATTATGCTTTTGCTATTTCGGTTTAGTCTTTTAGTTTTTACTATTCATGGTATATTCGTATACGTTGATATTGTAGGATAAGTTTGCTTAAGGAAGATTTGATTTGATAAGAGTTTGATTGAATAGGTGTTTGGTTTGATCTAGATGCTCGATTGTGCTTATTTCTGCATTTTACTGCTTGTGTTAATCCTTTCAGATTAAGGATTGTGATTAATATTTTGTATGATTTATTGATAAGGAAATAAGTAATATTTTTTTATCTCGATTATATATTGTTCTTAGTCTACTTTTATCTAAGTTAAGAATTTTATTCCTTCTTGGATAAAGAAAGAATTTTATTGATTGATCTCGTTTAAGGATAGGCTTTTGTTTTATTATATCAAATCTATCTATTCTCGTATGAAGTATTTGTCTCATCATTCAAAGAACGGGTTTTTTTCGTGTATTACTTTGATTTTTAGGATAGATTCATCTAAAAGGGTAAGGATATTAATACAATAAAGTTTTAAGGAATGCTACAATCAGAAGATATGATGTTGCGGCATTCACGTAGTTTATTGCAAAGATGGTGCCCATAAATAGTGGTGATTAGAAGTTTCATTCAACCTTTGAGCGAATTATGTTTTTATTGTAAGTCACTAGAGGGTTGAGTTTCGGTTAGTGAGTAATAAGGTTGAAGTCTAAGTTGGATTTTAATGTAGAGTGGATTTTTGAGTTTTGTGGAGTATATGGTTTATATATTGTGATAGAGTTGTCCACTTCAGGGTTCCAGTGCAGTAGAGTGGTAATGGATTGGTAACAGGGTTTTAATATTAGATCGAGACTATGTGTTAGAGTAAACCTCACATGAGTATAAGTCTCTCAACCATATTGAAAGAATTTTGAAACTGTAGGCAAAACCCTCGTGGAGTAGGTCATTTGACCCAACCATGTAAAAATTTATGTGTCTATTTATTGTTATCTGTAAATGTTGCATAACGATTTGTTTATTATGATACAACACATGTTTTTCAGAGTTAATAAACAACAAGCTTGTTTGAATTTTTCGATGGTCTTTAAAATATAAAATTTAGTTTAACTGAAACAAATTAAAATCCGTTGTATTTGGTTAATTCTCATCAGTAGTGTTCCAACTACTCTATTTTGTGTTACATGAGATCTATTTCATTGTTTTAATTGCACTTTGTTTGCAAAATAAATATCTTACATATGACTTCAGCTTTTTGGTATATATCAATTTCATGATCATATTACCGTTTCTATTTAAACGAACCAAATATCGACCAAATCTTAGGTTATTATGGATATATACTTGACCAAACAAATCCACAACTACAGGTCAGATTTTCATTGTGGGTATTGGATGGCTAATTATTTGTAGATATCATGTGTCAGACAACGATTATCTTTTTCCAATGTCCTCGACCAAACCCCTCAGATTTTCATAGCGGGTATAGGACGGAAAATTATTTGTAGATTCTTGTGTCAAATCATGATTTCAGCTTTGTTGGTATGATTGCATCATCATATATTACATAAGTTTTCAATTTTAATGTATGTAACCGCATGTTTAAGCTTGGCCGCATGTTAGGAATTGTCAAAAAGCATTGCAAAAGTTTCAGTTTTTAAAAAGCCACTATCAGTATTAATATTAAATAACTAATATTAATATTCAAATTTTATTCTTAATCAGTTCTATATACATATCTTTGTGTACTAAAATAATTTTATATGTAGATGTAAAATAGAAATGTGTACAGAGGGGATACAAAAAAGGAGTGAAAAAAGACATGTCTAATTTACCATTTACACCATCAATGTTATAAAAAAATTAACTAACGGAGGGTTTTGTGGCTTGGTCTATATATTAACACTAACTCGAAAACCAAATATACTGTATCTCATGACATACATATAATTTCAAAATATTAACTTGATTATATCACTGTTCAAAATTCATGCATTCGACGATTTTATAACCTTGCACCGTTTTTCTTTGAAAGACATGTACTATAATTATTCGAATCTTGAATCAAATACGACTTTGTAGAGAAGCTATCATCATTCGGTTCCATTACTGGTAAGAGACAAACAATACTTTAACCGTTAAAAATAAATGTTCTACATTAATTTTTAATTTAGATAACTCAGATTTCAACGTAGAAAGGTTTAAGCATAAGGAATGCTCCGACAAATTGCGCACGATATATACTTGCCAAGTAAGAGCAAACACATATTGTAATTAAACGCGTAGGTGGAATAAATATTCAATGAATGGTTATGTCAATCAATATCAAGTTATAAACTAACATAAACCACATAATATAAGATGATCAATAAAATTTACATGCTCTTAAATCCATGTCAAGACTTTTGTTCCATCTAATGGCGTTTTAATTTTTGTCCTTGGATACCCCAAAAAAATTGAACTTGCGCTTTTAAATTTTAAGAGATTGATTATGAAGTGATAAAACCATTTTATTCTTTCTTTCATGTAGCACAACGTTGTGTATTTTCCTCTTGTTAAATCAATTGGTCTAATTTTGATCTTAAACCCACGACAACATAGAAAATTATCACATAATTAGTGTATTTAACTAAAAAGATAAGTATGTTAGCTTGATATTGTTTTTAGTGCTGAATTGGTTATAAATAGTACTGTATGTCGTTATCAGCAGTCATCAATTTGCAGAAGTATTATGATCCATTATCAGATCTCTTCATTCTTTTCTTTTTTTTTGCTCTTTCTAAGAAGTATTAGAGCGCATCCTCATGAACAAAATTTTGACTTAGTAGTCAGAAGAATAGATCTTTGATGCACATTATCAAGTTGAAGAATAAAGTAAGTCAATAGCATCAACATTTATTCCTCAGAAAAGTACATAATCTTACAGGTAAATTACAAGAACTCCTCCACCATGACACAGATCAAATCATAACTTATGGCCAAAAGCCCCAACTTTGAGGAGAATAAGTCTCCCAAAGGTTGCTGCTGCATGGCAGTGGAGCAAAGCCTGAGACATCTTCCGGTGGCAGGGAGGAGGAGGCTGCGGGCATTAAATCCGATGTTGGTATGGTGGTGGTGGAGGAGGTGGCGGCAAGAACCGTGGTTGGTGCAGAAGATTCAAATAATTCCATGTAGGAATCATCATTTTCGATATTGTTAGGATGAACACCAACATTGTTTGCATGAGATGAGTTTGTTATCCCATCAAGTGACTCAACAAGTTGTTCTTGTGTGGCAAATGAAAAGGGCATCTCATCAAAAGCAATTGGGTATGGCCCCATTGGATCGACCAGGATTGGGTTTGAGTTATTGAAGCTAATGTTTCTGTTAAGGGCTGGAGTGGGGTTAGCAAAGTCAAACATGGGACCATCATTTGGCGCCAAATGTTCTTGTGGCATTGCATTATGAAAAGCTTGTAGTTGAGGGTTTGCATTCAAAAAGCTAGTGCTGTTCTGGTTACCGAATCCAGACAGGGGATTATTATTTGGCACCAACTGTGCCTGCATAGGATAGGCTTAGACATGAGGGTATGTGTTAACCATGAAGTTAGCGTTGTAGTTATTAAAACCAAACTGGGAATTGTAATTTTGCATAGAAATTTGGTGTTGAGTTTGGTTCATGAAGGTCTGAGGGGTGTGATAGAAGTTGTGCCAGGTAGAGAGATCGGACATAGTAGAAAAATGGTCGGATACATAAAATGGAGGCGGTAGTGACAGCGGCATCGTAGCTGAATTCGCGTTGTAAATCATGACAGGATCAGTTATGGGTACTGATGGAGCAGATTGACCAAACCCTATAGGCGGGTTTGGGATGAACATTTGTTGCATTTGTGCATCAGTTGGAGGACTTGGAGGATTTGAAGATGGTTCTGTGGCAGACATGGCAGTTTGGTAATGAGGAAGGATCTTGTTTGTTATGGTTGTATTCCATAAGTTCTTAATCTCGTTGTCTGTTCTACCAGGAAAATGCTTTGCAATTGCAGACCACCTGCAGATGAAATTAGAAAATTGTTAGTTATTGTTCCATGTAATTGTACCTAATTACTTTTTTAATTAACAAAAACCTGTTTCCCAAAACACTTTGTAGTTCAATGAGGCGAGAAATCTCTGTGAAATTTAAGCCTCCTTTCTTTAAACCAGGCCTCAAATAATTGAGCCACCTCATTCGACAACTTTTGCCACACCTTTGTAGCCCTGAATTACAAAAATCAAGCATATGATACATATAACTTGTGTTTTCATGCATGCATGTAGATAGAAAGAGGGATGGTTCATGGTAAGCATACCAGCAAGTTGTGGTACTTCACTCCAAGGGCCAATGCCATCATTGTCAATGTAGTTCCTTAGAATTTCATCCTCTTCTTTGGACCAATGGCCCCTTTTAACTTCTTGTTGGTTACAACACTTGTGATTATTCACCATTTGTGATTCTTTTTCTAGATGCAAATTAATTTTATAAATGTATTTGAAAATACACAGAATGATATATGAGAAAGAAAAGAAGAAACAGAGCAGAAAAGGCTCCGAGATAGAGAGTTTGCACCACCTTGAAAATGAGGGGTCTCTTCAGATTTGAGATGAAAAACTGTAGTAACCCTATGCAATGTTATATAGTGAGGGTGCTGCAAATCACGAGACGGATCTTTGCACACGAGTCAACCATGCACCAATAGTGGGCCTTGCACCTCGTAGTTCTCAATTCCTTTTTACTAATTTTAAATACTAGAAAGTCAATGGCATCAAAATCACACAAAAGTAGAACTATGCATTATTTAAGGTCTACCTTAACTTTTAACAGTATTTGAGGTCTCACTTAACTTTTTTAATGTTGGAACCAAATTCTTAACTATTGTAGGTGTTTTACATCTTAATTATCTCAAAAGTTGGAATGAAATCATTAAATACAACAATTGTGTGTTGATTCATATTTGTTTGAATGCACATGAAGATGGACTGGTAAAGAAACTTATATTCATAATGTGTGATTAAACTCAATTGTTAAAGAATTATAATGTTGATACCTAATAATTTTCCAGCTATGCATTGATTTAACTTTCAATTGTCTTTATCAATCCAGGGATGAAAAAAAGAACAAACAAAAATGTACAACAAACTTTTTTCTAAGTTGGTTGATTTGCATTAACTTCCACTTGCATCATAATTCAATGTTCAAGGCCATCCGTGCAACAAACTATTTTATTAAGAAAACAAACAAAACAACTTCGCTAGAAGTGGGCAGTTGAGCTGTTTCACTAAAATTACATTTAAATCATTAATGTTAACCCTTTTAAGTAACTAAGGTTACTTAAGGAACTAAATCGTTAAGTTTTAACTTTTCGGTTCTGCCAAAATGGTTTTTTGAGTTGATCCCTTAGAAATGAAATGCGTGTGTGTGGGTCGGTGCTCTAGTATGCTGGTGTATATGTTGTCAAAACGGTGGAGAGGGTTTTTGTCTTGTTGAATTCGTGTCTCATTAATTTTGTGCTCTTATTTGTGAGTGTGGTTTCATCGTCTTTTCACAAAAGGCCATGTTAGCTTCTAATATATGATGAAAACAATTTACGGCTACATGTGCCATTTATGTAATTAGGTACTTTAGCACTAGAAACCCTAGTGAAATAGTCCTGAGACATGAGACATATATTGTTCTTGATTGGGGTAATATAGTGCTTTATATATTTTGATCATTGTCGTGTTAAGATTTTAAAAGATTGTTACATTGTTGATAAATGGTTTTTATTTTATGTTATAAATTGCATTTCGACCTATTTTCATGTACCCTTAAGATAACTTATAGTAAAGGCATCTACTAAAATATGGGGAAAATGCAATTTACGCCTGCTACTCAAAATGTGTATTTACACCTTATGATTTGGGGTATTTATGCCTCATGATTTTGGGCATTAGCTTGGGACACAAACTCTTCAAAGTTTTAATTAATAATATCCACCTTCAGCCCAAAAGTTCTTAGTCAGCGCTTAATTGGGCTTTGCACTTATTAATTATATTTGTACGACAAATTTAGAAGAATTTTATGACATTGTTGAAAAATGGTCATTTATACTGGTGTAGTTGATTAAATAATGTCGTATGATAATGATACTTTGTTACTTCTTAATGCTACAGGAATAGTTAAACTAACATTTAGAAGTGTTATATACCACATTAGTTTCTAATGTCAGTGTAAATGGAGGTAAATATATTTTGGCTGCTTATGGGAGGTGATTAGAGTCATTATATAGTTCTATAGTGGCACTTGTAAACTCATCGAATGTTGGCTTTCTTTTCCAATCAAATATTTTTTATTATGGGGTAAAGGGGGTTCCTGAATTCATTAGATCTCAAACTTGTTTAGAAGCATCTTTCACTTTTAACGAAACAAAAAGAAATAAGAAATGAAACCATTGGCTCATAGCAATAAATAAAGAATTGGTTTATATTTTTATGCCAAAAATTCTGGTTATATATTATTATCATAATTAGAATTGTTAGGTAGTGTGTGGTTGACAAGATGAGATTAAATCGGTTATCTTTACTTATATTTTGTGTGTTTGAATGATTTAGTTTTTGGAGCTTTTGCCAAACATGCTACTATAGCAGATTAATTCCGTGGTTATAGTAACAACACCTAACCAGTTAGAATTCCAAATTTGCCCTTGGTCTTAAAAAAGATGTTAGCACATTTTAACCCTAATTTGATATTGTTATATATATTATACTTTTCACTATATAATATATTGTATACTGTATTATATCTCTTACATATAACATGTATACGTATATGTGTTAAATAACATAAAAAGTTGTATCATATATTATATATTACAATATATAATAGTTATTGTACTATATAGTTTTATATGTATATACCCCATATATGCAGTGTAGCATAAAATTTATGTTCTAATATATCTTATACTAATATATATATATATATATATATATATATATATATATAATTATGAGAAAGTGTAAAACACATTATATAGTACTACATATACATACGTACATATATATGTTTCTTATATATTTCTTATATACTATATAATATATTTACTATATATTTCTTATATACTTTATCATAATTATTTTATACTATATAATTTCTTATATATTTACCATGTATATATGCTTAATATAACATACAATTCATCTTATATGATATATAATATATTATATAATATTTATTATACCATATATATGTAATATATATAACAGAAGGAATAAAAGCGTCAAACCCCCATATACTTCATCCCCTATTGCACTTTGCCCCATACCCTTTTATCTTTGGAACTAGTCCCATACATGGATAAATAAGCACTTGGCACCTGAGGCCGAGTTCCACCATTGGATTTGGACACATGTTAGCACCTTTTGAAGTTGGATTTGGCCTCAAGGGGCAAAGTGCTTATTTATCCATATTATAGGGTGCAAATTGCCTAAAATAAAAGAATAGGAGGCAAAGGGCAATCAATGGCGTAGTTTAGGGGGTTTAACGCTTTTATCCCTGTAACATAATATCTAGGGATAAAAGCATCAAACCCCCTACAGTATATCCCATGTTGCACTTTGCACCCTATCCTTTATCTTTTTACAACTTGCCCTTGCCCCTTGTATTATAGATAAATAAGCACTTTGGCCCTTGCCCTTTTTTGTCGCAACATGCTCCCTATACTATGGACAAATAAGAATTTTTCCCCATCATATATGGATTGGTAAAAGAAAATTGCCCTGAAAGTTTATTTTGGCCAGAATTTGAAACATGAGTATGGGGTTCATCACAATTTAACCTCAAGTTCAATAAAATGTGTACTTTTTCATTCAATTTGCTTGCATATTTTCTTAATTTTCAAACTGTTGTTTAGTTATCAAAATTTAGGGATGAAAATTAAGAAAATATAACAAAAATCGAAATCAAAAGAGGGTATTTTATTGAATATGAGATTAAATTGTGATAAACCCCCATGTTCACGTTTCAAATCCTGGAAAAAACAAATGAGGAGGCAAAGTGCTTATTGATCCATAGTACACAGGGTAAGTTGAGACAAAAAAAAAAAGAATAAGGAGCAAAGTACAAGGGGCGAGTGGCAAAAAAATAAAGGATAAGGGGAAAAATGCAACACGGGGTATAGTATAGGGTTATTTACATCTTATATTACATATAAATATATGAATAAATAATATAACATCATTTTTATTATATATATGTGTGTGGGTGTGTGTGTGAGAGAGAGAGAGAGAGAGAGAGAGAGAGTTTGTGTAATATCATATATCTTACACTATATAATATTTATACATGGATGCAATCTAAAAGAGTATTTGTGAGATATAATTTGGATCAAACTATAAAATTATATTGTATATAATATTAATATGTATACCATGCATATAGTTTTTTATAATTTGAAATATGTTTTTTACACTCAATTATTTTTCTAATTTATCCAATTATTTAAACATTTATTTGTAACTTGTTGAACGAATGTATCTTGATTTTCTCTTATATTCATATAGGCTCACATAATGTCTATATTTATGATATAAATTTTTTAATTTATTTAGGTATGTTTATTTTAATTGTTTTAAAAAAAATTAATGAAACTATTTTCACTACTTTAGAGTTACTTTTATAATATTTTTACATTAAATTTCCCCTATGAAGATACACATATCTTCATGATCATTTATTATATTCAGATTAATAAAAATAATCAATAGTAAAAATATTTATCTTTATAAATAATGTCTCATTATGGAGGATTATGTCCTCCTCCACCACCCGTCCCCCCCCCCCCCCCCCCCCCCCCCACCCCAATTTAAGGGATACTAATGAAGGAGGAGATAGGAGCAAGGTTTTTTTTTCTTCAAAAAATTAGACCTAGTAAATACCAACAAGGCAATAGTAGTAAAAAAAATTATTATTGCTCAAGATTACCATTGTTCAGCTTTTAATCACAATCGGCCATCTATGTGATTATTTCATGTATGCAACCAAATACTACATTACTATAATCTACATATATCATAATCTATAAGCAATGTTAACTTTAAATGAATCAAATTAATAAAATTAAAAACTACTTACAAAATTTGAGATATAGGAATTAAAACTATACAACGACAAAAGAGATTAAATACAAAGCCGTTACATATCAATCGGATAAAAAACATTGATACATCAATATTTAGATTATACTTCTCGAAATTATATAGCTAGAACATATTAAAGATGATATGGCACGTGTAGTTAAGTAAAGGTGGATCCAACTAACAATCCATTCTATACATCTTAAAGGCTCAAATGAAACTCTTTTGACAATTGTTCCGCAATCCTTTTTATGATATAAGCAACTAAGCCTTGAAGCTGCTTTCAAAGTTTCTAACTCTGAATAGTCTTAATTTCTTAAAAATCCAAGACGTGTCAAGCACAAATACATATAAGAAAATAAAATATTATGTAATTCCTTATTTCAGAAAAATTTAAAACTAAAATTTGAATAAAAATAATTAAGTTACTTTCTTACCATAACAAGACAAAGATCTATTTTTTGGCAACTTATAAAAAAAAAATATAACTAAGTACAATTTTTTTGACCTTCTCAAAAGTACAAGATTAATGTTGTAATTCGTCCGTAACAAAGACCTGGCGATGTGTTTGAAACTATAAGATATTAAAGCTCTCTCGACTAGCTGTCAATTAAAAAATATCTCTTAAAATTCATTTATTTTGAGGTTTCAAGTTAGATTTGCAAAATTTCTTAAGCCATTTGGCAATCATCAACGTCAAAACCTAAATTTGTTGTTGTATAGTGGAATACGACCTCTAATCATATATATTCACATCTCAGTATGCAATATAAATCCTTAGAGATCCCTTCTCAATTCGACATTTTATGTTAGTGGAGGCAAAAACAATTTATAGATTGTTGAAGATCGTATACAACTTCAATACACAAAATGTTTGTATTTTACGCATATCTGAAAATGAGAGAAAAATACATATATAAATAGTACAATAGAAGACAATAATGTTAAATATAGATACAAATCTTACCTTATTTTAACTAAGTATTATAAATGAGAATTTTTGACTTGTAGAGGTTGTGAACATCTCAACAACTTCAACAGCCGAAAAAGTCAAAACTTTTGAAATGAGGAATCAGTTTCTCGGTGAGTTATAAAATATTTTGGAGTTTCTAACACTTAATTTGTACAGCTGTTTGGTTGTTGTGCTAAAGCGAGATTACTGCCCTCATTTTTATTTAACAGTTTGGGGAAAGAACCGGGCAGGAGTTAGATTTGCTTGGAATTTCGCCCCATTTTTCTGAGGAATATTGCTTCTGGGACCAAAATTAGACTGGAAAAACATAAATGACAAAGATTGACAAAGTATGTACCACATAGAGGAGCCATTTCATATTTCCATACTTAACCAATTCTTACCAAGGGAATAAGATATATATCAACTTATTCATCTTCTTTAATTGGCAAAATCTCTATGGCCATATTATCACATTTATCTCATTTAGTTACTAAATTAGAAGTAGGCCTAATTTTTTTAACTTGTTATCACATTTGGTCCAATATAATGGGAATAAAGGTGAAAGGTGGGTCTGGTTGGGCTGCTTCGCCCAACCCCGACAAATTTGTGTTACACGGTTATAAATATAATTTCTTTTGTTGAAACTTTCTTAGCACCTTATCAAACATTTTGAGAACCATGGATGGTGGTAGCTATCACTGAAGAAGTTTATTCGAGAATGACAGCTCTTTCTAATGTGTGTGAAGATCCGAGAGAATACATATTATTACCTTTCAGCCTTCCACACATTCTCACTTCAATCACGGAAGTTTTCTCCAACCATCGTTTAATTTTTGTTCTTTTTTTTTGGAAGCTTTAATACTTCTGTTTTTTTAAGAAAAATGGTGCATAAGCGGGATAAGTCCCTAATCACAAGGAACTGTAGAAAATGAGAGTAACAACACTTTTTTGATGCAAAGATACTGTTGTAAAAAACATGCTTTTACACTGGATTTGTGCAGCCACTTCGGGCTGACGTTTGAGCGGGTCAATCTTGGCGTTTTAACAAATTCAAGATGGGCCATGAGAGTTTCGAAACGATATATTATATGCTCAAAATGGTTCATAGATGAATGAGAAATTGATGTTTGTAAAGATTAGGCCTCCTCATATTTCCCTCTAAAAGGCCTTATTAGAGGAGAGGGGGAACTCACTAATATACAGAAGCCCAGAAGATTTCCCAAGCAATGTGGGATAGATTTCAAGACGCCCCCTCACGTGTAGGCTGGAATGAGCATCAGATCCTAGCACGTGGGTTATAGGCAAGCCCAACATTGACGTGGACAGAAGTGGCTCTGATACCTTGTAAAGATTAGGCCCCCTCATATTTCCCCCTAAAAGGCCTTATTAGAGTGGGAGGAGGAACTCACTAGTATATAGAAGCCCAGAAGATTTCCCAAGCAATGTGGGATAGATTTCAAGAATGCTCAAAGTGGGAAACTTGAAGTTGGGAAATAATGGAAAATAAAGGTAGGGGCGGACCCAGAATTTTAATTTACCCTGAGTTACTAAAGACTTAAGTATTAAACAGAAGTATATATGAAAAACTTAAATAATTTTTTTTTTAAGTAGAATTAGAAATACCATGTTTGATACAAAATGCTAAAAAATTACGTACCATTAAACAGAATGAATGAAAATGTTGTTGGGGTTGAGCTCTAGTTTTTTCATAGAATAAATTTTATCAATTATCAAGTAGACACCTCTACTTTCTGATAACTCCCTTTCAATAAAGATAATCATATTACGTGCGAAAAACTGTTGTTCAATTATTTTTAATGCACGACAATGTCTTAATCATCAGTATTGAAAAGGCTCATCTTGTTCTTGGCGTAGAAAAATGGACTCAATAGAAATCGAATCAACTATCAATTATTTTGTTGTCGTAGAAATGCATTTAATTGAAATTAAGGAAAAGAGTTTTAAAGAAGCAATTTGATGTTATATATTTGAAGTATGTGTTTGTCAGTTACACTAGATTTTACCCACGTGGGGTTGTTTGGCGTCTAACTCAATAGTTTACTTAATGCACACTCTAAGAATAATGATAGTAGATATCTTACAACATTAAAAAAAAGATGGATGACATGTAATTTTATGATTTAATATTGTACCTGACAAAGTCTATTATATTCAAATCAAATGTGGAGAGATGCTTGCTTGCTTGCTTTTTTTTTTTTTTTTTTAATGAAGGAATTTATAATAGTCGGAAGAAGCTAGAAGCTATTTAAAGATGGTGGACTGGTGGAGAAGAGCATAGCGTTAGGACAGAACTTAATGTAATCATTCATTCTCAGATGATTAATTTAAGATGGTGGAGTGAGTTCTAATGGATTTTCTTTGTCCTTTCCGATCTGCTGTTTATGTTTAGTTTACTTTGTGCATTTAGTTTATGTAGTAATCTCTTTTATTGAAATGAATTTTGTGTTTGTTATTGGGAGGAGATTGGGCTAAAACAAGATTAGTTTGAACTTAATTTGCTGAGATGATTAATTTTTGTGGCCCATGCTTAGTTTATGTATGTGTGAATTGGCTGAAATTTTATTTTATATGGACTAAGCATACATATATACATAGGTGGGCACTCAAAATCTACCCTGGGCTACAGTCCAACCCCCTTTAGCTTGGGTCCGCCCCTGAATAAAGGCAAAGTGGGAATGGAGTATCCTACATTGGAAAAATGTCATCCTTTTGTTTCTTTTCACATTTCTCATCGAGGGGATAATTTTCATTACTTCAACTAGTACCGATTGATGGGAGAGAGACATATGTGAATTAGTACAATTATTGGCATATTCAGAATTCTAAGAGAGACTGGGTCGGGGTTTCGATCCATGTAATAGAACAGAGTACCATATCTTTCTGGGGAGCACATAAAAAAATGGAATTGACACTTCAAATGTTTATATGTAGGAGCATTTTCTATACTTGTAAGACTGTGCTCCATAGAGGCTCACTTGTGCCCGTAGGGCCGGGGGGGCGGGGGGAGGTGGGGCAAATCATCCGCAGAAACAGGCTTAGGCTAAAGCTTCCAATGCATGTGCAAACGATAACGTACACGTTGAATGCTTGTCTGTGTAGCCTGTTGGTCCCACCCCTGCGTGGGCTTTATTTTGCAGTTTGCGATATTTATTTTTGCTAAAAAGTGGTGTAGTAATATTATTTTTTTCTGTAATATTTTATTTAACAGAAAAATATTGTGCGTTAATAAAATTGGTAATTATCTTCACCTTTTTGCAATAGGATTGTGATTAGTTTAAAACACTGAAACCGTTTACATTTCGGAGAATCCTTTTATTACTGTGCAAGTAACTATGAGCTACAGTCCAAGTAAAAATCATTTTCCTCCTCTTTTTCCCGTGCATTAATTAGTTTCTGTAAGCAGTAGTTTTCCTCAGGAGTTCACACATCAAATTCATACGCATAAAAACATTTTGCGGAGTCAATTTTTATTTCTTTTCAAGTTAGCATTTGTGTTGGTAGAGGAAAGAGGTAGTTCGAGTTCTTCAGAGTTTTATTCTGCAAACCAAACCGCTCATTGTCATTGTATCCTATGAGACAAATATTCACGTACTCTCAAGCACCGCAGCGAGGGCGAATCTGTCTTAAGGAAGCTGTAAATCACATGCCTCAACTTCTCTATTTTTGTTCCACCGTCCAAGGTTTATTTGATTATCACATTTACTTATTGTAATTGTTAATTTATATTCTTTGATAAATACTTATTTATTTTGACTGTTTAAATAAATATTATTTCGTCTTTTGTTACAGCACATTCGACGTAACATTCACATGTCAGCTCGACTAATCTTATGTGTGTGAATTTGCTTGATTGCCACCATTCTGAGCTATAAAGCAAAGTGGGCCTAATAGCGGTCCGATAAAACTTTCTCTTATGTTTTAAAGGAAAGCTACGATCGCACAAATCCCTGTAGCGCTCTTCCATTTCATCCAGCCAGCTTGACGTCATTATGACGTCATTATCTATTTCTCATTTTGCTAGAGTATAGAGCCTAGGTACCGAAATCGGGTACTTGGTCTTGGATAACTCGAGTTATTTCATCTATCACAATTGAAACAGAAAAGTCTCAAAGTTTATCCTTGATGTAAGCCAATTGTGATAAAGAATGTGTTTGTTGAACGACCACAGATTCGAACACTACTCAAGAAAATAGTTGGAAAATAAGATGTGCATTGGAAACTCATTTTTGAAATTGATTCATCATTACAAAAAAGTTGTTTTTTTGTGACGACCTTTTATGACGATAAAAAAATTTGTCACATAAACACGCACTTGAGTGACAAAATTTTCTTTTGTCGTTAAATATTTCATTAATATGGCGAATTGCTTTTGTCACAAGATAGATAATCTCATATGACAAAAGTTTTGAAGTCGTCATAACAGCGACAAATGTTTAAATTGGTGCCAACAAAATTTTGACTATCTTATTGGATGAAAATAGGAATGGGAATGTAGATTTGACTTATGTGACAATTTGAATTCGTCACATGAAAGAAAAAAAAAAAGAGCGGGAAACTTTCCCACCACTTATTTCATCTCTCCACTATTTTTGTCTTTTTGATTTTATTTTAAATGACCACTTCACAAATTCTCATTATAATAATTAAATTGGAGTTTTTTTTTTTTTCAAAAGAGAATAATAATTTATAAAAACATAAACTATACACGGCTGTTTTTAGTAATTGTCAATGCCACATATGTGTTATCTCTAATTAGCAAATGACGTAGTTTCTATTAGAAGATTCCCCTTGTAAAATTCAAAAGTTAATAAATACCGCGTAATTACTCTTAATTAATTGCATACATTGAAATCGGCCGTGAAAAACCCAAAATTTTTAGTGATATATATAAGTATCAAGATTTGAAAGTATTAAATGAGTGATATATATATAAATTAATGACTGCAATAAGTATAAATATAAAATTAAAGTCTATAAGATTTAGCCATTTAAATGACTTATGAGCTTATATACAGGACCAAATCTGCTATGCAAACAATTTAACATCAAATTCATACGTGCAAGAGTATTGTATAAATCTGAAGCTTAGATTAGCAAATAAATTTTTTATTTTAAAATAATCTCTAACATATATGTAATGTATATCTTGACTTCATTATGACGATTGTATACACAGAACTAATAAAATTAAAATGAAAAAAAATCGAAAAATGGCAAAAAAAATCAAATAATATTTGATAAAAGCCTTAAACGCATGGAACACACTCCAACAAACAATATGCGATTCCGATTCTTATAGAAAGAGAAATAACTAAATAAAAAATTACCAAAATACGGCAAAAATGCCCGGTTTTGGGCCTAAACAAAGGAATTTGCTTGAAAAGGGTCTACATTATCGCAAAGCTATAATTTCAAACTTTTGGCTCGCCCTCCATGTAATTAGGCTACTAATTCGTCAACAACAGATTGGGGTCCAAGTTAGTATTTAATCCTGCGATATTCAAATTTCTGCAAAAGCATTAACGTTTTCTTGACTGCATCAGGGTGAAATCCCAAACTCGTCGATTTCAGATCTAAAATCAATCGTCTAAGCCCGTTGTGCAGCAAATCAATTTCTAGATTTGTTTTTTCTTCTTCTGAAATGGATTATCTTGAGAGACATAAGTACTTTGTTCAAGGGTTGTCCCTCAAATAAAAGTATTTTAACTAGACATTTCTTTAGTTTTTTTTTCTCTTTGTTAAGGCTTTATCGATAAACAGTACATAACCTTAGTAAGCTAATTCATAAAACCCATTGTTACAATTCGCAAAAGATTATCTAACAAATTAATTGAATGTTGTGAAAATATTGTGTACATCTTACTTTCGATTGTTGATTGGTAGATACAAATACACACTAATCTTGAAAAACCAAAAAAATGCAATGACAATTAGTGTTATATCAACATTAATAAAAAAGCATATTTATTCTGCTTAAGACACAAGAAAAGACGTAATGTACGTAGGGCAAAAATGTAAAGAAAAAGAATTAATAAAATTGAATAAAACACCCTCTTTCAAAACAAAAAAAAAAAAATGAATAAAACACCCCCACTATTAAACCGAAGAAGAGAGAGAGAGACATTCCACTAAAACTGCTCTCGGCTACAATGGGCGAAAAAGGAATTGTTTAGTAGATATCATGATTGCTTGCGGGGTCTAAAGCTCTGAAATTTTCTGTTTCTTGCTATTTGAATTCTTCGATGAAAAGCTGACTTTTGTGCAGTTGACACCACTTTCTTTGTTATGTAGTTTTATCAGAATGGTGTAGAGGGGGGGCTATTTGTTCATTTGGTGCTCTGGCTGAAGAAAGATCTGCTGATCAATTATTATTGGTTGTTAAATTCTTATTGTAAACATCAAAGATAATGTGCTCTTCAAATCTCATTATTTGTTATATTAGGAGTTTGTTCATATTAGTAGCTTGTCTCTTAGTTTTTATTTATCATTAATCCTTAATGGCCAAGAGGTGAAGATGGACAGTGATAGTTTTGTTCCAATGGCAGATTAATGTTCTATATTAAGTAACTTAAGTAAGTTTTCACTCTAACCAAATATAATTATTTAACTTTCTATATAGTTCTTCGATCTGTTTCGATTTCTCCATGCATATGCAGAAAGTAAAGTTACACCAGAAAATGGAAACCTTGTAAAGGTCATTCACATTCAAGTAAGCTCTGTTTCCATCAATTTCTATGCATGTCTTTGTTAATTGCAATATTGTTCCATTACCGAGTCTATTATTGCATTACTGTGCATCCTCTTAGAAAATTGAATTTCTGTTTGCAAGTTTTGTTTCTAAGGAAATAACCTATGAGGAGTAAATATGAAAAAAACTATATTTTTGTAGTTTCAGGTTTTCTAATTGAGATTAGAGATTTCATATTTCTGCTTTATAGTTCTGTGTGTTGAATATATGTAATACCCAAATGCAGCTACGTGATTTGAATTTGCTGTATGTAATGCTAAATGTTGGATATCCAGTTCAAAGTACTTTGCTTACTGCATAATGCTAAATGTTGATATTATCCGATTTAGAATCAACAATTCCTGTCGTTTGTGATGTTTTGCACATATTTTATTGATCAAGTATACTTGAAGACACTATTTTTAGGTTTTTATTTGGCTAGCAATACAATGAATTGTGCCATGTGTGTATGCAGAAAGTTCAGTGCCCCACACTCCAAAAAGGACATAGTGAAACGAGGTTTTTAGTCTTGGCGATATCGAGAATTTAAGGAAAAAATTGTGTTGGTACTTTTTCCTGTACGGAATTTGATACTAGTTGAAATCAAGGTGTTTCGAGCATACATTGTATTTTGTTTGAAGATACCACGCGTATCACGTTGTAAATGGTTATTGGGTTGTGTAGAATGCTATTTTATATGGAAGTATGTGTATTTTTTTGAGATTTTTAGTTCTGATAAAATGTGTTTGTTGACTTATAATTAAGTATATTGTATATAATTATGAATTAGCCATGTGCATTTTTATATTAAGACGCAATAATACTAAATGAATTTAATATTTGAATGACAATTATTAATAACTTAGTGACAATTAACTTGTCACAAGTAAATTTGCATTAGTCTCTTTAATGACAATTTGCCAACGCCAGTAAAAGATTTTGTGACAAAATTCTCAGATATTGAAACATTACGACGAATTATGTTGTCACAATAAATTTTATAAATAAAAATTTTATATGACCAATGTTTTTATGACAAAATATTGTAGTTTATGTGACGATTACTTCGTCACATGAATAAATCTTTTAGTATCAATGTTTCTTTTCGTCACAATCTTATGTGACAAGAACAAAAGTTTGTCACACATAACACCTTATGTGACAGGGCTGAATTGGCGAACTTTGCGGCAATTTTTTCTTTTTTCGTATAAAGTTTGTATGATGAATTGTTTATTTACGATGGTTTTGAAAGCATCGACATAAGGTTCTAAACCATCATAAATCTTAACATATACTATGGTTTAAAAACTATCATAAAAGAAGGCGTCGTAAATTGCGAAAAATGTTGTAGTGTCTGTAATCTTAGATTGCTAGTTGGTGCAAAATATATTAATTTGGCTAGTCTAGTAACACTTAGATCTAGTTTTATCAACATCTAAGATATTGGTTTGGTTTAACAAATACACAAGAGTGGTTTGGATCTGTTGTTATATTCGTTTGAATCTTTTGTCCTGTTACCTTGTTACATAAATTGTATTTAGGCGCAAAATACATAAGAAATGCAGTTGGAGCTTTCATCTAACCTTTGGAATCTTTGTCGCGTTAGTGTCACACTTGTAATATTTTCTACGGTTCAATATCTTTAGTTAGTAAAATAAAACATTATAAAACTTTTCAAGTTTAACTCAACACCCAGTAATTCATCCTAAAACCAATTAGGTACTCATTTACATTATCTTGTCATGATATCCATAAGATCCTTTAATTAGTCAAAAAACTGAAAACATAAGTATTAGTTATTTTCAAATAGGGCTAATCCTGTCAAAACCCCCAATCTTTGGGTGGTTTTCAATGTGCACCATGAACTATCGTGTTGTCTGAAATGCACCCTAACCTATTTAATTTTGCTCGATTTGCACCCTAGAGCGTTGGCCGCCCACTTAATATTCCCTCGTTGATTCTGTCACGTGATTTTTCACGTGATTTTCTAAAGGGTGTTTTTGTCTTTTTACTTTTTTTTTATCTTTTACATTTAATTTTCACCCTAAACTATGACGTTTTCTTTTACCCTAACAATTTTTGGGGCTGTAGAATTTGAAAGGTTTCAACACTCATACAGAGCGCGGAAAATTGGGGAAAAATTAGGGTTTTTCACATTCTCGTCAATTTGATAGAGTTCAACACAAATTGGCAATTCTTTTCCCATTTGCGCCCGTTATTCCTTGAAAGTGTAGAAAATTGATTGGAGAACAGGGTATGAAAGCGACAGCATACCACCAGACAGAGAAACGCAGATTATGGTAAGATTCCTGAACGATTTGTTTAAATATGTTAGGGTTTTTGTTGGTTTGCATAGTGGGGGACAGTATACTAAAAGTTAGTTTTGGTATGATGTGTTTTCGTAATTACGGGTTTTTTAATCAGACATTTATGGGTTTGTGACCGCAAGCACGGTCAGGTTTTGTTGGTTTCATAGAAGGGGACAAATACTTTAACTTTTTGGTAGTATGCCATAGTTTATTCATTGGTAAAGTTGTTATTACAGCCAAAGCTAGAATTTCGGACCACAGAGGTGGTCCCTTGTGTTTTTTTGTTTTTTTTTTTTGTTTCTGTTAGTTGTTTTTACTAATATTTTAACTAACATTTTATTGTTTACTCTTTGTCCTTACTGTAAAAGCATATTTTATTTTCGAAGTACCAGAATTTGACCTTTAAATATTATTTTGTTACCCCAAGTAGTGTGTATATCTTCGCAGCATGTGACTAACCCCCTATTGTTAACTTCATGCAGGGACAAATAGTGAGTTCATCACAATTAAGATGGGTCACCATGGCCAGTTTGAGATGAAAGACCAGATGTATTATATTGGGGTAAATATACTTACTTTGACTACTGTAGTGAAGATAGATGTCAATGGTTGAGTTGCGCCATATGGTTGAGGAAGTTAGTTTAGGAACTACATTTTATGAGATGTTTGCTGGTATAAGAGGAGTAGATATTTGTGTTGAACTTTATTTGCTTTTGAGTGATGAGGATGCAATTAATATATGCAAAATATATTAGTAAGGATAGGCTAGTTTGGATCATTGTTTATGGTATCATGCCTGATGAGGTTGGTGAAGGCACTGGATATATGGGTGATGGTGAGGCTGTGGAGAGTAACTTGCCTAGTGTGCATGAGGGTATTGATTTCATAGGTTATAATGCAAAACTGGAGGATCATGTAGATGGTGATAGGGTTGGTGGTGTGGGTAATGATGGTGAAGAGAATGAGGAACAAGATGAAACTGATTAGCTGCTACATAAAATGATGAACAATCTGTTGATGGTGGGGTTGGGGATAGTGTTAATGAGGATGCAGGAGCTGGGGTTAGTGATAATGATGGTGCAGAGGGTGTGGGTAATGTTAATGAGGGTACAGATGGGGGGGGGGGGAAGAGACTGTTAATGAGGGTGCACAGGGTGGTGAAGATATTGTTGTTAGTGTTAGTGCCGTTGATTATGTAGAAGATGGTGCATTTGATGATGTTATTAATGACATGGATGAAGGGGATTGTGATGATTTAAATTCTGTGGGAAGTGATTCTGAGCACTCAGATGTAATTTTTGACACTGAGTATGATATAACCGAAGATGAGAGGGAGTATCAAAGGTATGAGCGTGAAGAACAAGAACAGTGGGCAAGGAGGCCAATTTTGGCACCACATCTTAGGGCCAAAAAACCACTTACACGATCTTAGAGTAGCAAGAAGAGTCACTTTGAGTATGGGGGGTTTGATGTCTTCAATCTAAAAGTAGACATGGCTGATCCAGAATTTTTCGTTGGGTTGTACTTTGATGATATGAAGACATTCAGAGCTGCAATCAGGTATCATTCAATCAAGTGTGGAAGAGATGTCAAGTTTACAAAGAATGACCAATTAAGGGCACAAGTCAAGTGCAAGCAAGCCACATGTCCCTGGTCAATATTTGCATCTGCAATTGGAAAAGAGAACACCATACAAGTGAAGACATACACTTGTAAACATGAGTGTTGTCGGTCTGATAAAGTTAGTGCTGCAACTTCTACATGGCTGGCCATAAAGTACCAAGAAATGGTCAAGATTGATCCTACCTAGAAAGTGGAATCTATGAAAATACACCTGCAAAATCAAGAAGGCTTGATATTTTCAAGAAATCAAATGTAAGGATTAAGAGTAAGGTGAAAATCATTACCATTGGCACTGGGAAGGATCAATATGCTCTACTATGGAGATATACAGCTGAGATGAAGAGGAGTGATCCTCAAAATAAACTAAAGATTAAAACAAAGGAACTGATGAAGGGTCAGTGTTCAAGAGAATTTACATAGGTTGGCCAGTTTGAGAAATTTTTGAGAGCTGCCGAAGAGTGACATGCCTTGATGGCTGTCACCTCAAGAGTTACTGTGGGGGAATACTTTTCACTGCAGTAGGGTTACATGCAAACAACAACATGTATCCCTTTGCATATGCAGTAGTAGAGAAGGAGAAAAAGAGTCTTGGGTGTGGTTCATGAGGCTTTTGGTTAAGGACTTGGGGATTACAGTGGATAGCAGTCATTGGTGGACAGTTATGTCAGACAAGCAGACGGGTTTGATTGATGTAGTCACTGTAAAATGATAACAAGATGTGATCACAGATTCTATATGATGCATCTATACAACAATTTCAAGCATGCATTTAAGGGATTGACATTGAAGGGTATGATATGGAGGCTGCAAGGTCTACCAAGATAAAAGAGTTTGAGAAAGTGATGTTAGAACTTAGAAGCAAAGATTGAAAGCATACAAATGGCTGGCAAAAAGGCCAGCTTCAGGGTGGTCCAGATCTTACTTTAGAACACATGCAAAGTGTGACATACTGTTGAATAACCTGTGTGAGAGCTTTAACGCTCTTTTAGTTGGAGCAGATTAGGTTGATTTTGATGAAGAGAGTTTACGTCAAAAGAGACCAGGCAATGAAGTGGAAGGGTGAGTTCTGTCCTAACATTCTAAAACTGCTAGAAGAGCCTCAGACCGCTACCATGAAGTGTAGGCCATTTTGGAATGGCAAAGATGAGTTTGAGATGGAGTACCCTAATGGCACTGTGGCAGTGAACATGAAGGAGAAGACATGCACATGTAGGAAATGGCAACTAACAGGATTCCTTTTCCAAATGCAGTTAACCCCATGTACTTTATTGGGTACAAACCCATTTGTTATGTAGATGACTGTTATAAGAAGTCAACTTACTTAAAAGCCTACAAAAACTGCATGAGCATTCTGTATGGACCTGATGACTGGCTATATTCAAACAAGCCGCATTGCTTGCCACCTGTAGCTGAAAGGATGCCTGGGAGGCCTAAAAAAAATGAAAGGAAGAAGACTCCTCAAGAAAAAAAGGAGTTGAAAGCAAAGAGCAAAACTGGAGAGAAGACCAAAATGAACAGAAGTGGTCTGATGATGAGCTGTAGAATCTTTGGTAAAAAGGGCCACAATGTAAGGACATGCCCAAAGAAAAAGGCAATGCAAGCACAGAGTGAGAGTGGGGTAGAAATTCCAGCACATGTTGATTAGGAGACTGGGTCTGAGGTAATGTACATGGCATTACATACATGGCATTGTGATTTGCATGTCAAAATTGATAATAACAATATTCTTTTACAATGCAGGCAAATCACAATAGAAAAGGGAATGAGGTGTTGAGTGAGTCTCAAGCAAGTGAAATGAATGCTAGTACTATGCAAGGTAGTGATGTGCAAGAACCTCGTACAGTGAGCAGAATGAAGAAGGGGGCAACAGGTGCATCTACCAGCAAGCTCAAGTATTTATCAAGCAGAATGAAGAGCCTCCTACAGAAAGCTGAGGTATTTAGCATTACAAGAAGTCAACTTAGTGTATTTTCATTGTTATGTGTTAAATAGTGTTTTTGTACCTCATGTAGTGAACCAACATAGAGGACGATATTCTGAATGAGCTTGAGTCACAAGCAAGCAAATTGGATGCTGATGTTGTGCAAACTGAAGTAGCTGTGCAAGCAGATGCTGTTTTGGATGCTGAGGTGCAAGATGTGGAGTTACCTACCAAGAAGAAAAATGGGGATGCAGCATTGTCAACTAGGAAGAGGACTAAGAAAACTGGAGTTGTGGCTCCAAAAGAGGACAATGTAGAGGTATTTATCTGCCCAAAGTGTCAAATAGTGTATTTCAATTTCATATGTTTTAAATTATGCTGTTGTATGTCATGTAGAGCACCAAGAAGAAGGATGATACTATGAATGAGCATGAGGTTGGAGCAAGCCAAGTGGAAGCTGCAGCTATTCAAATTGATGCTTTTCCACTGCTGAGGTGCAAGATATGGACACACCTAGCAAGAAGAAGAAAGGGGTTGCAGTAGTGCCTACCAAGAAGAGGACTAAAAAAACTGAAAAGAGGGCTCCAATAGATGACAATGTAGAGGTATTTAGCAGCCCAAAGTGTCAAATAGTTTATGTCAATTTCATATGTTTTAAATTGTGATGTTGCATGTCATTTAGGGCCCCAAGAAGAAGGATGTTAGTGTTTTG
Organism: Misopates orontium; assembly: GCA_946800315.1. Taxonomy (NCBI): domain Eukaryota; kingdom Viridiplantae; phylum Streptophyta; class Magnoliopsida; order Lamiales; family Plantaginaceae; genus Misopates; species Misopates orontium. The sequence goes on along the minus strand of OX326950.1, from coordinate 19,176,128 downwards.
GATGCTGAGGTGCTAGACATTCATACACCTAGCAAGAAGAAGAAAGGGTCTAGACCAGTGGCTACTAAGATTAGGACTAGGAAAATTGGAGTTGTGGCACCAAAAGATGACATAGTAGAGGTATTTATCATTACAAATTGTCAATTAGGCAATCATGACCATTGTAGTGTTTTAAATCATGTTGTATGTCATGCAGGGCACCAACAAGAAGGATGGTAATGTGAATGTGCATGAGTCACAACCAGCACTGGTGCAAACTGGTGATGTACAAATTGAGCCTGTGCGAAATGTTGAGGTTCAAGACAAGGATATACATGGCAAGAAGAAGAAAGAGGTTGCACCAGTGTCTACTAGGACTATGACTAAGAAAATGGTTGTTGTGATTCCGAAAGATGACATGGTTGTGCCTGAAAAGCCTGTTGCATAATCTGAAATAGAGATGCAAGCTCAAATCTATGAGGCTGATGATGTGATAGCCAACCCTAATGTAAGCTAGAACATAAAAATAGCACCTCCCCAAGCACCAAAGACCTATAAAAGGATGAAGAAGCAAGGTGTTGTGTAGAAAGAGGCAGTGGTGAATATAGATAATAGGGTTGTGTTGGAGGATCAGACAACTAAAAAGGGACCAACTTCTGAGGTTGAAGTGTCACCTGGACCAAAACCTACTGCCAAGAACAAGAAAGCAATGGATATCCTTCCTGAGGCAAAACTGAATCTGCCTCCTGTTAGGACAAGAAAGCGTGTGGTAAGATTTGTAGAGGAGGGAGATAATTAAGAAATGGCTGGCAAATCATATAACAACCAGAGAGGTGATATCAAAGAAGAAAGAAATATACTCACAAGAAGAGTACAATGATATGGTTAGTGTTGTCACCGCCTTAAAGACTTGCTGAATCGATTTATCTACATCAACTTTGAATTGCCCGGTGACGGTATGTTGTATTTTTGACCGCAAATTAGATTAGTTTATTTAGTTTTGGAGCATCTATATATAAGTGCAATGTATTCACATGAAGATAGAAGTTGGATGTATGATATGAAATACGATAATGGTGACTTGAAACAGCAGTTCACATACGGTGTTAAAAAATTTATGAAGTTTGCTTTATGTCAAGTAGATTATCTTGATCTGCGCAATTGTCCTAGGTGTCCTTGTAGCAAATGCGACAATAGAAAGTTTTTGAACCCCGATCAGATTTCAATTCACTTATGTAGATGGGGATTTGTCCCTCAATACTATACGTGGGTAGCCCATGGTGAAACTAGTCCTTTTTTTTGTCCGTCGACATCCGGGGCAGGACAGACCTCAGCCGAACCCATGTTAGAGGATAATGAGTGTGAAAAACAAAATCCCTTTAGTGAATTGGTATATGATGTATATCAAGTTGATAGAGATTTAATTGAAAATGAACCGAATGATGAGGCGAAGGAGTTCTATGAATTGTTAAGGCAATCAGAGGTGCGATTGCAAAGTGATAAAAATAAACATGTGTCACAGTGGGTGGCAGAATGGATTCCTCCTGCTCTTCGAATTCTATGGATAATTTATTTCGGTCCATAATGTTTATAATATTCCCAAAAAGGCGTGCACTAGATTTTTAGAATTTTCCAAAGATGGCTTAGCCGAGAAGATGAGAGTCAGTTGCCCAATAACGTATACGGGTTGAAAAAGATGATGACTGGTCTTGGTCTAGGGTACAACACTTATGATGTTTGTATAAACAATTGTTTTTTGTACTATGGAGATTTTGAAAACAGCGAATATACTGAATGTCTTGAATGTGGCGAGGTGAGGTATGCTCTTGGTAAAAAGAAACCAATCGGGCGTAAGAAGTTGTGGTACTTTCCTATAATACCTCGCCAACAATGACTGTACATGTCTGCGACCACTGCTGAGCATATGACTTGGCATTTGAAATGCAGTGGCTCGGGTGATGAAATGATTTATCCAGCAACAAGATAAGCCTGGAAACACTTTGACAGGGTACATCCAGAGTTTGCGGCTGAACCTCGGAACATTCGACTTGGACTATGTAGCGATGGATTTTCTCCATTTGGTAGTTCATCAGTTCCCTATTCTTGCTGGCCCGTGTTCGTTACGTCTTATAATCTACCTACAGATCTTTGCATGTGTCAAGAGTATATCTTTCTGAGTTTGATTATATCAGGACCAAAAAGCCCACGGAAGAACATTAACGTGTTGCTTCGCCCATTAGTTGATGACTTGAGGAAGTTATGGGAAACTGGTGTGGATACGTATGATAGGTATATGAAGCAGAATTTCATATTAAGGGCCATACTAATGTGGACAATAGTGATTATCCAGCATACGCCATGTTGTCGCAGTGGAGCATTGCAGGCCGATTATCTTTTCCATATTGCATGGAAAATACACAAGCCTTCCATTTGAAGCATGGGAGAAAGACGTGTTTCTTTGACTGCCATCACCGATTTCTACCGCCAGATCATGTTTGGAGGAGAAACAGAAAAGATTTCCTAAAGGAAAAACAAGAATTTAGTGAACCCGCTCCGAGGAGATCAGGTACTAAGATGAGAGCTATTATTAATGATCTCCCAAAAGACATAGATCCTAGATATCACATTGCGGGTTATGGGGTATCGCATAATTGCTGTGATAGAAGCATTTTCTGGGAACTTTCGTATTGGGAAACTAACTTAATTTTCCATAACCTTGATGTCATGCACTATGAGAATTTGTTTTTTGACAACATCAAAAACACTGTGATGGACGACAACGATAAGTCGAAGGATAACTCTAATGCAAGACGAGACCTAGAAATCCTGACCAGGTGAAAGGAGTTGTTCTTGAAGGAAGGTGCTGATAGAAAGGTATATAAGCAGAAGGCAACCTATTGCCTCAACAGAGACCAGAAAAGGCTAGTTCTTGAGTGGTTGAAGGGTCTTCGTTCTCCAGATGGGTAAGCTTCTAACATTTCTAGATGTGTCCAGATGTTGCAACTCAAGCTTACCAAAATGAAGAGCCACGACTGTCCCGTGTTCATGCAGCGGTTTATACCGATTGCATTTCGAGATTTTCTCCCAGATGCTCTTTGGGGCCGACTTGCTGAAATAAGTCTATTCTTCAGAACTCTATGTTCGGCTGAGATCAGAAGGTCAGATATGGAAAAACTAGAGATCTCGATAGTAGAGACCATGTGCATGTTGGAGAAGATGTTTCCACCAGCGTTTTTTGACTCCATGGAGCACTTAGCCATTCACCTACCGTACGAGGCAAAAGTGGGAAGTCCTGTGCAGTATCGCTGGATGTATCCATTTGAGAGGTAATGTTTTTCATTGTTAATAATTGAATTAAATTGTAGATTGTTATTTGTGTACTGACTCCTACTTTTTAATTGATGTGTAGGCGAATGTACGACTTTAAAAGATCAGTAGGCAATAAAGCACATGTAGAGCGATCCATATGCCAAGTGTTTTTGCTGTCTGAAATGACAAACATCGTCTCACTCTATTTCGGTTCTAGAGTCGAAACTAGACACCGTCGGCTGAACAGAAACGACACTGCACTGATCAGCGATTACACTAGACAACTTGGAATCTTCCATAAACAAGGCAAACCAATAGGGTCTGTCCAGCGGAATCGGTACCTCACCGAATCGGAATACAATCTGATTGAGTTATACACGATCTTAAACTGTCCAGAAGTCGACGGATGGGTTACGTAAGTGGAAATACTGTTATATTAATTAATTACGTTTCGTACAGTTCACAATTGTACAAATACATCGCCATCTTTTAAAACTTCGTGATTCGTTATCTGCAGATTGTTTCAACAGCTAATGTGTCAGGGCCTTAACGACCAAGAAACGCAAAGTAAACGTAATGCGGAGTTCGTTGGATGGTTCTAGAACACCGTGGCATCCAGATATTATGAGATTGACCCCCGACTTCATGCTTTGGTTTGGGGCCCATCTGCAATGGTGAAGACATACAAGGGGTACAAAGTCAATGGGTTTAGATTTTACACAGAATCGCACAGTATCGGAAATACCACAATAAACAGTGGCGTGTGTGTCAAGGGAAATCTGGGTGCACCTGAGGACACAAATTTCTACGGCATGATCCAGGACATATTGGAAGTAGACTACTGGGCGGCCGGATTGCAGCAGACTATTGTGTATTTCAAGTGTGATTGGTATGACATGCCCCGTTCAAGCCCTTTCAATGCTCGTTGTCGGCTAGTAAACATCAATCCACGTCCGAGACTGCAAACCAATGAACCTTTTATATTTGCGAACCAGTCTCAACAAGTCTACTATACACCATATCCATCAGCGGCACATCTCGTAGCTCGTAGGGGATGGTGGGCCGTGTGTACTACCCGAGCCAGATATGTCATCGACACTACTTCGTTGCACGTCGAGGGCGAGAGTTAAAATGAAAATACCACTGTCGAGACCAAAATTCTACAAGATGCCGAACCCACTCGAGTAATCGACAATGCTGATTACGGCCACAACTACAACGAAGTAGTAGGTCTTGCTGATAATGAGATACAACTAGTTGAGCCAGTTGATAACGAAGACTCCGATAAGGATCCATAGTAGTTGCTAGTTTTTACTACTTGTAACCAATTGCATTTTGGCATGATCCATGATATAATAAAATTGAGTTTTTGACTCTTATTGAAATTTTTGAAGTTCCTATAAAGTATTAGGCAAAATCTATAAGCTTTTTTGGCCGTGGGCCACCCTGAACGACCGGTACAGGTGCATCATCCTGGCCATCAGTGTCAGGCCGGGATCTACGGGTCACAGCTTTACGCTTCGTTGACCAAACACAAGAATCAGCAGGTCTCTGTTCATCTGCCATCTGTAAACGTCATATACCAAACATCAATTACAAGCACAAGTTCCAAGAAATCGTATACGTAACTCATAACACAGAACTATAAACAAACAAACGCCACTTCACAAATTCTAACCGAAAATCGCTCAATCGCCAAACCAGTCGACTAATTACATTACAATATATATATATATATATATATATATATATATATATATATATATATATATATATATATATATAGATATATCGAGCATACAATAATTAACAATAGATATAACACAATCTAAACGATAATTTAATTAAAATAATTAACATTTTGACGAGCCTAATTAACCGATGAAATATAATAAAAACTCAATAAAGACATGCTAACAGCCATAAAACCGTAATTAACGTAATCTAATCAGTGAAAACAAACATACCCAACGTAAATCACAATCTAAACCATAAATTACAAATAATTAATGTTAAGAACCCTAATTAACCGGTGAAATATCACAAAAACTCGATAATTACATGCTAGACTTCATAAAAACGTAAATGCGTAATATAAGCGGTAAAAACTAGCATACCCAACGCAAATCACAATCTAAACCATAAATTATAAAAAAAAACTAGGTAAAACACTAATTAACTGATGAAATAACACAAAAACACGATAAATATATGCTAAAAGCGATAAAAAAACGTAAATAACGTAATTTAATCGGTGAAAAACACGTACCGTACGATTTCGACGGAAGAGGGCCGAGATTTCTAGAGAGAGAAGGGAGAATTTTAAAGAGAGAGAGCTGAAAATCGCCGAAAATGGCGATAGAAACAGGGCAGCCTGTATTTATATACGGGTTATTAGAAACGGGCGGGTCGTTTCTAATAATTACTAGAAACGGGTCGCCCCTTTCTAGTAATGTACGGGCTTTAGAAACGGACAGGCCCGTTTCTAAAGCCTGGGGAGCCAAAATGGTTTTCATTTTGGAGCCGAAAAAAGGATAATCGGGCTTTCAAAACGGGCCGCCTGTTTCTGAAGCCCAATCTTCCTATTACTAGAAACGGGCAGCCCGTTTCTTGTAATAGGACATTACTACAAACGGGTTGCCCGTTTGTAGTAATTGTATTACAAACGGGCAACCCGTTTGTAATACGTTACAAACGGGCGCCTCGTTTGTAATAATCGTTTTTACAAACGGGCTTTTGCCCGTTTGTAAGAAGCCCGTTTCTGCTGGGCGTTTTTCTTGTAATGAAAGGACGAGAAGCATAGACTGAATTAGTACAATAGGACTCTACATCTCTTTTGATACAAAACCTAGGGTACTCAACACCAATGTCACGATGCAGAGAAAAAATAGAAATGCCAATTTTATAAAAGAACATGGGAAAATCAAGCTTTTCATGCTCAATTGAAGGAGAAAAAGAAAGTTAATGGGTATTTAATTTGTTGTGTGTTTATGTGTGCTGTAATTGCATTTCTTTACTTAATTACACTTATATTTGTCTAATTTTGAGGACAGGAAAATTGTAAAAATGGCTATTGTGATTGTACATCAAGAGTTTATTTTGCTATTTACTATTTATTCACATTTTTAGTCCCATTCATCTCTTACTAATAAAAAGAAACCCATTCTTGAGGGTAGTTGTTAGACCAATCTCATGTGTTCATGTATGTAAATGAAGGAAAAAGTGTTTACGTGAAACATATACTCGCTTGTTCTTAAACATGACTCCAATTGCACGAACCATTTTTACTAATATAGTTTTTAAGAATCTCATCTTCTTCTTGACACAAAAGGGGATTTGTTTGTTGCAACAAGTATGATTATGCCCATTCATTTACAAATTTATTTTTAGATTACCATCTTATATATCTATAAAACACAAAAGTTATGAGAAACAAAATAAGGGATAGAGCACAGATGGATGACACCAGTAGAGAGATACACTGCCTTAGATATGAAGGGCCTCTCAACTATTTATAGTTATCAGTAGTTAGACAAGATTTCTGCTTTGCCGTAGCCATTTCATCATCATATATTACGTAACTTTTCAATTTTAAAGTACACAGGTCACATATTTTAGTGTAACCAGCTATGTAGATGTTTGTGTCAGTATATTATCAGTTGTCATAGTCCAATTTCAGCTTGTGTCTAATGGGAACTGGTAAGGCATCGCAAGTTATTTGACCTTTAGAAGTTTTTATTATTATTATTATTATTATTACTATTATTATTATTATCATCATTATTATTATTATTATTATTATTATTATTATTATTATTATTATTATTCTTTAAATAACTCCTATTAGTATTCAAATTGTATTCAAATTTCAATTCTCCTTTGTAACAGTAATCAATTTTAAATTCATACTACTTTTGTGCAGCGAATGAGTTGTGTGAGTATCATTGTCTTGGTATACACAAAATGCCGAACAGTCCACTGATTGGCAAGTATATCTGATGGTATTTCACTAAGGAAGGTTCTAGGCTGATAACCAACTATCCTGATGCAACAAGTTTCCGCAGAAATCTTGAGTTACATGTAGTCTTGTTAGGCTCACGTGCATTAAGTCAATTACATTCATGTGGGGCATTGTTGGAGAAATTTGGAATTGAGTCCAAATAAACTGGAATTTAGAGAAAACAAAATTCCAATTGAGTGTGTGAATTTAAATTGCTTAATGAGAAGTAATTCGAAATTTTATTTATTTAGTTAAATAATATTCAAAATATTTATTTGAATAATAATAAACACACACTTATTATTAAATCCCCATGAATAAATTTGAAAGACTAAGAGGCTCCCCCTACCCTATAAATAGGACGCCTTCTTAGTCATTTTTCTTTCATCCAAAAATCATATTTTCCTTGGATAAAAAAGTTTATAAAATTGAGAGTTCTGCAAGTATCACGGTGTCCGAAGGAGGGGGTAGTTCTGAGCTTCACAGGCAGCTTCATGGAAAGGACGTTGTACCTTGGGAGTTCGGTGTCCACGAGGGCTTGAAGTGTAGGCTGGACATAAAGAGCTTAAGGAGAAGGGGTTAACCTCTGTCTCGTCTTATACCCATTAAGTCTAAATCGCCTCTGGTTCCTTGTCATTTTAATTTTCTGTTATTTAGTTGTGAATCTATTATGTTCATGTTATCTATTCATGTTTATAATTGTGTAGTAGTTTTGATCTTATTACGTTCATGTTATATTCATGTTGTTCATGTTCATGTTTATGCTTACTAGTTCTTAATATGTTTTATATAAATCTGGAAACTCTTTTGTCTATGTTGTTATTTGTTATGATTTAAACACCGGATCCAACAATCTTAAGCTCGTTACGAACATCACAAAATAATTATGTACAATGGGAAGTCTCGACATATTCGTCGAAGACACAAAAACGTACGCCAGTTATTGAAAAAACTGGAGCAATATCTTTAGATTTTGTGAGATCTAAAGAGAATCTAGCAAACCCATTGACGAAAGGTCTTTCGAGAGACCGACTAGTGAATTCATCGAGGGGAATGGGATTGAAGCCCACGAAAGACTTAAATCCATGATGGAAACCCTACTTGAATTGGAAACCCCAATTTGTAAGTTCAAAGGGACAACCGAATTGTGAGATTGAGGTCGAACAAAGCACTCAGGGAATTGAGTCAATGCCCTATTCCTATGATGAAAGAGTGATAGACCTGTACATGGTGAGGAAAACTTTTCAGTTTTAATGATCCTTATGACTTGTGAATACAAGTGGGGTATGACATGATACCTCTTATGAGAGATCACGTATATCGAATGTGAAGGTGGCCACTTCTATAAGATGAGCAAAGGGCTAAATCTCTAGAGCGTTCGATGAAAACTTTCCAAGGCAGTCCACGGCCAAAACGGACAACAAAGAAAGGAGAAAAGTCATATTGGAATGAGTTGTGTGAGTATCATTCTCTTGGAATACACAAAACGCCGAACAGTTCAAGGCATCGCGGCCACTGGTTGGCAAGTATATCCGATGGTATTTTACTAAGGAAGGTTCAAGACTGATAACCATCTCTCTTGATGCAACAAGTTCCTGCATAACTCTTGAGTTGCATATAGCATTGTTAGGCTCACGTGCATTAAGCCAATTACATTCATGTGGGGGATTGTTGGAGATATTTGGAATGGACTCCAAATACCAATATTGAATTTTTAGAGAGAAATTCAATTGAGATTGTGTGTGAATTTTAATTTCTTAATAAGAAGCAATGTGGATTTTTATTTTAATAAGATTTGTAATTAAATATATAAAATGGTATTTTAATATTTAAATGTGAAAATAAATACACGCACTCCCCTATTAATGTGATGTGGCTGTTGGTTTGTCTTTGTACTTATATATAGAGACCTTCTGCAGAAGGCAAAACCATCCAAAATACAAAACCGTTTCTGCATAAAATTCATTGCATACACATAAAGAGTTTCTGCAAATATCACGATTGTTCAAACGAGGGGAGGGCTTTTGCTTCAGAAGCTGGTTCAGGCGACAGATGTTGTATCTTGGGAGGTCGGTGTCCACGAGAGGGCTTGAAGCTTAATGCTGGACATATCGATCTTAAAATTGTTGGATTCATTGCTTAAATCAAAACTATAACATGGATTTTCCGGATTTTAAATACATAATATTACATAGCATATTACAATATAATCAAGAATGAAACTTGCATAAATTTTAATAAGAATGCAGAAATTCAAACAAAATGGACCTCAAATTTTCGGGATTTTGATTGAAGACATAGACGAGGCAAGGGTTGCACCCTCTGGCGCCAATTGGAACTATCAAGGATCATAGCAGTCTGATGAATCTCATGACTTGCATTAGACCTGATATCGCAAACTCAATGAGTAGACTAAGTAGGTATGAAGAGCACTCGAGAGCGATAGTTAAGAGTTCTTAGATATCTGAGATTCATCTCTAACTATGGATTGCATTATACCAGAGATCCAGCTGTCATAGAAGGTTATTCTGATGCAAACTGGATTGCGTACTCTAAGAATATAAGATCTACGAGTGGATACATATTCACATTTGGAGGTGCATCACTTTCTTGGAAGTCGTGCGAACAAACCTGCATAGCAAGATCAAATATGGAATCTGAGTTCATAGCGTTGGATCTCGTAGCAGGAGACGCTGATTGGCTTAGGAATTATCTTCAAGATATTCTTATGTGGCCAAACTCAGTGCCTCCTATTAGCGTGCATTGTGATAGTCAAGCAGCTATTGGAAGGGCACAAAATAATGTGAGATGTCTCGACATATACATTGAAGACACAAAATCGTACGTCAGTTATGTGAAAATTGGAGTGATATCTTTAGATTTTGTGAGATCTAAAGAGAATGTAACAGACTCATTGACAAAAGATCTTCTGAGAGACCGAGTAGTGAGTTCATCGAGGGGAATGGGATTGAAGCCCACGAAAGATTATCATCCATGATGGCAACCCAACTTGAATTGGGAACCCCAATTTGCAAGTTCAAAGGGATAACCGAATTGTGAGATTGAGGTCTACCAAAGCACTCAAGAAATTGAGTTCCTACCCTATTCCTATGATGAAAGAGTGATAGACCTGTACATGGTGAGGAAAACTTAAAGTTTTAATGATCCTTATGACTTGTGAATTCAAGTGGGGTATGACAGGATATCTCTTATGAGAGATCACCTATATCAAATGTGAAGGGGCCCACTTTTATAAGATGAGCAAGAAGATAAATCTCAAGAGTTGTCAGCTAACTGGGCAAGTGACTCGTTCATGGACTCCAACAGGTTAATCACGCAAGCGAGTTGCGACTGAATGGTGTCGAGACTCCCCTAGGGAACATATGGACCTGCATTGTTGTCAATAGTAGCGGGTACTGTGGGCCATGTGGGAGATCCAAGAATAGCTCGAACCAAATGGTGAGGAGCATGATAAGGGTTAAGCTTATCCTTTTTGACCCGAACATCCACTTGAGCCGTCAGCGTGCAGAAAATCAGGGATAGGTAGCCAAGGGTCATCTTGATAGATTGGTCAAATGCCTCTAGTTGGATGTGCTCAAAGATAAATCGTCACAAGTTAATTGGGGCCTTAGAACCAATTCGAAACAAAACAGAAGCAATTAATGGATTCAAGGTAGAAGTATAAAACATTGGAAACCAATTTCAAACCATGATTCCAAAAAGTAAACCACACCAAGGAGTAAACAAACTCGGCAAAGATTACCACTATCAAGCCGCTTCATCTTGCGACCAGTGATGGTAGTCGTGAATGCATTCATGTCTGCTTCCAGTTCCAACTGAGAGGCGCGACCGGTAGTCACATCAGGAGAACCCAATTGCATATTCAGAATTTGAGGACTGATTTGGAAGATGTGGTTCCTCATAAACACTGAATGTTCCTTAGCTGAGCCTGGAACGCCAAATTGAGTATCCAGATTGGCATAGAAGTTGTGCACAATCGGGTGACATACGGTTGAACCCTACGAGTGGATTCAAGAAACCCTCTCCCCTCTAGAAATGCCAGTAAGCTCGTACTAGCATAAGAGTTTTCATGTAGAGAAACTTCATTCACAAGAATGCGTTTAGCGAAATCGGGGTACCTAAGCTTGGCCTGGGCTGTATAAAATTGCGGAGACATCGCAATCCTCACCAAGATTGGCTTATTAGAGGGTGGAACACGGGGAGGAATGGCATAACTGTCTTCTGTATCTTCAGACTAATTTTGAGTTTCTACATCGGCATCAGACTTTTATTAAGACTGGTCGACCTCATCAGACGAGGACTTAGTGGGCCGTTTTTGCTGCTTCCGAATCGGACTTGAATCTGAATCAGTCGATTCAATCGGAATAGAGTCCGAGGCAGCATCCGCCATTGGTCGAGGACGTGTCTGAGTTTCAGTCTGGGTGCATCTCCTGACTCGACTCGCGACTACTTCTGGGACAGGTTTGGACTTTCGTCGTGCAGATGGAGTACGCCTTGGAGGCTGCACCTTTTGCTTTCTTTTGTCCGCAGCAGATTGGCGGCAAGATGATTCAGGTACAGGTGTAGGTGAGGACCGTGTCGGAGACGGAACCGTCAGTGATGGCAGTGTAGTTGCCATCGGTGGCTGCGTAAACTCACGCGGCGGAGGAGAAGAATCCCATGGAGGAGAGGATTTTTGTGCCTATGAAGAAGTGGCACGCGGCGGGGAGTCTGTAGTCGGTGGTGGTGGATTGGTGGCGCGCAGCAGCGGTGTGGCAGCGCTTGATGGTAGTGGAACAAAGTCCGGTAAAAACCAAACAAGTAACTGCACCGGTTCCAACACTTCCATCAGCTTGTTGTCATCAGAGGATTCACTTTCGTAGTCAATCATGGGTGATGACTGAGAATGTGCACCTGTGGAGTTGCTTTTCACCATTTTTAATAGATTTTTGAAGAAGGATGGTGAGAAGTAAGACATAAAAGAAAATAAAAAACAAAAAAAGAGTGAATGAGTGAGGCGTGAGATATAGGGCTTATATAGATAAGCTAGCATCAAATAAAATCTTTAACTTCTATAACTCTATCAACAAGTTCCCGTTACTGACAAGACTCTTCCCAAGACCTATTCAAGGAAGGAATCCAACAGAATCACGCAACTCAAACACATTAGCGCGACAAAAAGATATCGGTGGGAAAACTGCCACAATTAAGCACTACGCGCTAAAAGACAAAAAGTTAAAGTAAGTTAATTAAAAAGGACCGCTTAATTAATATAAAATAAAAGAAACAAACAAAAAGTAACTTAGCAAATTACACAAAACTCAACGAGGACCAATTCAACTGGTTTGACTGGATGTCAGAACACCCTGTCATGACGGACCGTAAGATTGAGTACAAAACAGGCAGAACCGGAGAATACTCATGAACCAGATGATCACAAACATCTGTGTGTGTGAATTCTTATAAAATAAACAGATGAAGAAGAAGAGAATTTGAAAGGGGCAACATTGTTCAATAAATTTCTCTTTTCAAACATAACAATTGCACCTTAAACACACACTTGAGCTTTTTTGCATGGAGGTAGCTTTCGCTCATGACTTTATGTAGAATATGGTAGCTCTTTTCAATGAACTGATGTCCGTGAGGTACGAATTGAATGCTGACACACATATTCATTGAGTTTAGGCAACTTTTTCCTCCTCATATTTTTCTTTTGACACTCTTTTTCTTTTGCTCACATTTTCTTTGTTATTTGCTGTTTCTTTTCTTTTGCACACTCATTGTTTTCTTTGTCTAGCTCAAATCTTCTATTTTTGGTGTGAAGAGGTAGCAAAAGTGGACATAATCCAAGTCAAAGAGATATTAAAATAAAAAAAAAGATTGCCCGTTGCAAAAGCCTTCTATTTCACTGATTTAACTGAGGGGACAAAATGTGCACTGTGTATCAATGCAATTCAGAGTACGTTCCGGAACAAGCTGTCGTGACAGGTCTGCAAATGAGTCATGGCAGTTAGTTCAACAACAAACAAAACATCTCAGTTAAATTGGGCAAGCGACAGGCATTAGTGAAAAAAAATGCCGAGAGACTTTCAGAGTGTGTCAAAGCGTTGTGAATCAAGTGCTTTAGTAAATATATCAGAAAATTGTCTTTCAGTGCAACATGCTTAATGACTACAATTTTATTTTCAACCAGTTCACGTATGAAGTGGTGCCTTATATCTATGTGCTTTGTGCAAGAGTGCTGAACATGATTTTTAGCAATGTTAATAGCACTAGAGTTATCACAAAAGACAAGCAATTCACTTAACACAATACCGTAGTCATTTAGCATTTAATGCACCCAACCGACACTAAAACAGATGTCGGGTCTGCTGTCAGTCAGGTAGAGAAGACTCCCTATCATGCTTCGATAGAGATTGGGGTCGATGGAGTTGCCTTCTGCATCAATGGCTAACTTATCATCAGTCCCATAGGAGTCCTCAACGGTTTTGCATTTTCAAGGACAAATTTCTTTACAAGATTTTTGGTGTATTTGGATTGAGAGATGAACAATCCGTCGGCTCCTTGTTTAACCTGCAAACCAAGAAAATAAATTAGTTCACCAATCATGGGCATATCAAGTTTATTTAGAAAAATATTTGTGAACTGTTATGTGGGTAGTCGCGACTGGATCAGAGTATAACAATTTTCAGCAGTCCGCTTTCCAGTTAGGACACACATGTCCTTATCATTAATCACGCGACAATCTCCTTTTGAGAAATTGACAAATAAATCTTAATCGCATAGCTGGCTAATGCTGATCAAATTTTGCTTCAACCCGACAACATGATAGACATTGTGAAGCGTAGGAAACCCTTTAATGTTGGGTGTCCCTTTTGGCACATTTTGACCCTTTTTTACCATCTCCAAACAAGATTGTTCCTCTTGGATCAGCCACATAGTTGGTCAGAAGGTGTTTATTTCCTGTTATGTGTCTTGAGCAAGCACTGTCAAAGTACCAAAAATATGGAGAATTGTTATCAACTGAAGAAAAAGCATGAGAGGCAATAGATAAATAAGCATAAGCAACATTATGATAATCTGAATTAGAACGTTTCACCCGTATCTGCTTTAGTGGTTTCTCCTTTGAAGCAGCTACCTTTTTCTCAGGCTTTTCATGAGCCGTCTTGGCAGTCACGACTTTCTTTTGAGGCTGTCTTGAGACTTTACCTTTGAATCGCCAGTATTGATAAAGTATAGACGAATATGTCCTTCAACTCTGCAAAAATGACACACTAGAACCTGCGTTCATGAGATGTAAACTGTGAGAAATTAGAACGAGGAAACTTTTGCAATTTCTTACCAGAGAGCTGTTGTGACTGTGGTTGAGACTGAACCAAATTTTGATCTCCTTGAATAAATTTATGCTTATTTTGAGATTTTCCTGTTGCAAATCCAAGACAAGCACGATCGGCTGTTGGTTTTTGATGTTCTAAGACATGATCTAATTTCTTTATTCCGGAGCTAAGAAGCTTCACGTTTTTTCGAACAGAAACAAGTTCTGTCTGCAGATCTTGGTGCATCTGCTCAAACATGTTAGCTGTCTCTTTGGCTCCTTCCACAGCAGTTTTGAGAGCTTTGACTTCTCTTTTGAGGTCAGAATTTTGATTTTGTAATTCAAGAACTTTCTACTCAAGTGCTGCTGAGGCTCGGGGATTGTCATGACTGGCTGCTTTGAGCTTTTCTTCCAATTCAACATTCTTCTTGGTTTCTGCCTTCCTTTTGTCCACAAGAAGAAGGAAGTTATTTCTAATAACTCCAGGGTTGATGTCCTCATCGTCACTTTCATGATCTTTATTAGAGTCGTCTTTGTCAGTCGTGACAGGTATGGGTCCTGACTGATGAATGAGGTGAATGCAATATTTGCTCTTTCTTGTGGCTCATCCTCACTTTCATTCGACTCCTCATCATTCCAGGTGGATATCATTGCTTTGTTTTTGTTCTTTGGGGGAAGATTTTCACAATCAGCTTGAATGTGACCAAAGTCGTGACATTCCCTGCATTGAAGACCTCTTCCCTTTCTTTTGACACTAAGATCATTGGCAGCAGAAGGTTTTAATTTATCATCAGCGTTTGAGGGAAAAGTGTTCGTACCTTTATTTTTCCATGTTTTGGAAAATTTCCGGAGTCCTTTGGAAAGAAACGCAATGGACTTCTCAAAGTCCTCATTTTCTTCACTTTGAGGTTTGTCTTTGATTTCAATTTTAAGAGCAATACCTTCTTGAGTGACTCCATTCAAATTCTTCTTCAATTCAAAGGTTGAAAGAACACCCATCAATTCTTCCAGCGTCAGATTTTCCACATCTCTTGCTTCTTCAATGGCCTCAATTTTTACATCAATTCTTGATGGCAATGTGTGAAGAGTTTTCTGAACGAGTTTGGACTCAGTATACTCATCTCCAAGGAGGAAGGCCTCATTCGCAATGTCTCGAAGTTTGGCATTGTATTGAGTAATGGTCTCATGTTTCTCCATCTTGACTTCCTCAAACAGTGTACCAACGATTTGTCTTTTCGATCATTTGACGGCTGGAGTTCCTTCATGAGCAACCCGACGAGTAGTCCATGCATCCTTAGCCTACTCACACTTTGAGATTAGTTTGAACTGATTGAGGTCGACTCCATTCAGTATCGCATTGATTGCAATGGAGTTGTAACTCGCTTCTAGATCTTCTGCATCAGACCAGTCAAGCTCGAGTTTTGGTTTTCCATCTTCATCTTTTGGTGGAGTCCAATTCTTTGAGAATGCTTTTCCATGCCTTCTGATTTTCCCGTTTGATGAAGGCTTTCATGCGAACTTTCCAGTATGAGTAGTTTAACTCATTTAAAAGAGGTGGCTTCGATGATGATGATCTTTCAACATTCTGTGTCATCTATCTACAAGATCTAAATAAAACCAGAATCTCCCCAACGCAAATCAGGTGATAGGCTCTTGATGCCAATCGATAGATCTTAAGTCTTTAGTGTTTACTTTAAAACAGTCAATCGTGATACCTAGTCAAGACAGGTATGAAAACAGTAAAAATAAGACATCGGCTTTTTAACGTGGTTCGGACTTCGTCCTACTCTATGAGGCTTTTGCCCGAGAATTCAAACTTCTTTCCTCGATCAAAAGCTATTACAACTACTGGCTGCTTTACTATAACACTTAGACTCCCTCTAACGTTAAACACCAATAGAAACCTTTTATCGGCTACTCCTTTTGAATCTGTAAGACCAACTCCCGTAGATCTTCTTATGACCAAGCTTCCAAGCGTAGAGCACGTGTCGTTGAACTCCCTCCAACTGGCGCAATGCTTCCACGTTGAACTCCCTTCAACTCTTGTTCGGTTTGTCATGTTCTTGAATAAAACAAATATGAAAAGTAAGGAATAAAAACTTTGAACACCAAAATATCAATACGTTTTTACACGAGTGTTCTACTTTGATTCCTAGGAATTCTACTATTTATAGGATAGCTTTTCTTGAAAGATATAGTGATCCGCGACCAGTCTCCTAATCCAGTCGGAACTCTATCTTTCCAAAATATCCGGATTCTTTCCTTTTGATAAGGTCTCTCTTCCTTTTGATAAGATCTTGCAATCTCTTTATCCTGCTCACAAGGAACGAAAATAAATACCACAAGAAAACAATCTCTTAAGGATATTAACAAGAGCTTGATAAAGATTAACTTTCCATAAGATAAGATTTCAAAGATCAAGTTAAATCTTTCCAAACTTACTCAAACATTCACTTACCTCTAGAAGATGTTTTCCATATAAACACAAGTGAATATTTTAGTAAATAAATAAAACCAGAATTTTCCTTAAACATATTTTCGCAAAACAAGGAAATAAAACCTGTTGGATTCTCGCTCCTAACATATTTAACTATAAAGATAAGTATGTTAGCATGATATTATTTTTAGTACTATATCGGTTATCAATATATGTACCCTATGTCAATATATGTGAATGTCATCTATTTTATTTACCTTGATATTGTGAAAAGTTGTATAAAAATTGTTTTGGTACTTCATTTACGCTTTTGCGATTTATATTTAGTCTTTCTATTTTTCATGTTCATGGTATTTTCGTATAGATTGATTTTGTAGGAGACTTCTATTTAAGGAAGATTTGATTTGATAAGAGTTTGGTTGAAGAGGTGTTCGATTTGATATAGATTCTCAATTATGCTTATTTCTGCATTTTACTGCTTGTGTGAATTCGTTGATAAGGATTGTGATTAATGTTTTATTTGATTAATTGATAAGGAAATAAGTAATCTTTTTTATCGCTATTATATCCGTCACTTAGGCTGCATTTATCTAAATAAGGAATTTTTTTCTTTTTTGGATAAGAAAAGTATCTTATTGATTGATCTCGTTTCTGGATCGACTTTTTGTTTATTTTTATCAAATCTATCTATTCTGGTATGAACTATTTGGCTCATTATTCAAAGAAAAGGTTTTTGTGTATTAGTTTTGTTTTTAGGATACATCCATCTAAAAAAGGTAAGGATATTAATACAATAAAGTTATAAATATTGCTAAAATAAGGAGATATGATGTTGCGGCATTCACGTAGTTTATTGCAACGATGGTGGCTATAAATAGTGGTGATTAGAAGTGTCATTCAACCTTTGAGTTTTGGTTAGTGAGTGATAATGTGGAAGTCTTAGTTGGATTTTAATATTGAGGGGATGTTTGACTTTTGTGGAGTATTTGGTTTATATATTGTGATAAAGTTGTCGACTTCAGGGTTCAAATGGTGTAGAGTGGTAATATAGTTGTAAAAGTGCTTTAAATTAGAAGGAGACTATGTGTTAGAGTAAAACTCACATAAGTATAAGTCTCTTAACCATATGAAAGAAGTTTGAAACTGTAGGCAAAAGCCTCGTGGAGTAGGTCATTTGACCCAACCACGTAAAACATTGTGTGTCTATTTATTGTTATCTGTAAATGTTGCATCACGATTTGTTTACTATGATTCAACGTATGTTTTTTAGAGTGAAAATAACAACAACCTTGTTTGAATCTTTAGAGGTCTTTAAAATATAAACTTCATTTTGACTGAAACAAGTTAAAATCTGTTGGATTTTGTTAATTGTCATCGTTAGTGTTCCAACTACTCTACTTTGTGTTACATCTAACCTGTTTCATTGTTATAATGGCACTTCATTTGAAAGTAAATATCTTACGAATGACTTTAGATTTATGTTTCAATTTCATCATCATAGTACCTTTTTTTTTTAACGAACAAAATCCCTGACCAAATCATAGGTTATTACCGATATATTCCTAACCAAACAAATTCACAACTATTGGTCAGATTCTCACTGTGGCTATTGGATAGCTAAATTATTTGTAGATATCATATGTCAGACAATGATTACCTTTTTCCAACTTTGATGAACTAAACTCATGACAAATTCTAGGTAATTATACTTACATGCCCTCGACCAAACCCCTCAGATTTTCATCGCGGGTATAGAATGGAAAATAATTTATAGATTCTTGTGTCAAACGAGTATTTCAGCTTTGTCGGTATAATTGCATCATCATATATTACATAACTTTTCTATTTTAATGTATATGGCTGCATGTTTAAGCGTACCGCATGTTCGAAATTGGTAACAAGCATTGCAAAGTTTTCAGTTTTTAAAAAGCTATTATCAATGTTAATATCTATGAACTGCTATTAATATTCAATTTTTAGTCTTAATAAGTTCTATATACATACTACCTTTGTATACTAAAATATTTTTATATGTCGGTGTAACATAGAAATGTGTATAGAGGCGATACAAAAAGGGAGTGAAAGAACACATGTCTAATTTACAATTTACACCATCAATGGCATAAAAAGAATAACTAACTGAGGGTTTTGTGCCTTGTTCAATATATTAACACTAACTCGAACCAAATGTAATGTATCTCATGACATTCATATAACTTGAAAATCTTAACTTGATTTTATCACTGTTTAAAATTCGTGGATTCGACAATTTTCAACCCCGACACCAAAATTTTCTTTGAAAGACATGTACTGTAATTATTCGAATCTTAAATCATATACGACTTTGTAGAGATGCTATCATCATTCAGTTCCATTACTGGTAATAGACAGACAATACATTAAATGTTACTAATAAATGTTCTACATTAATTATTAGTTTAGACAACTCAGATTTCAACGTAGAAAGGTGCATAAACAGCATAAGGGATGCACCGACAAATTACGCACGACATATACCTGCCAAGTAAGAGTAAACACATATTGTAATGTTAAACTGCGTAGGTGGAATAAAACTTAACTTTAGAAAGGAATATTCTTTCAATAACTGGTTTATGTCAATCAATATCACGTAATAAACTAACTGAAACCATATAACATAAGATGATAAGTAAATTTACATGCTCTTAAATCCATGTCAAGACTTTTGTTCCATCTAATGGCGTTTTCAATTTGGTCCCTGGATACCAAAAAATGTAACTTGCGCTCTTAGATTCTAAGAGATTGATTAAGAAGTGATAAAACCATTTTATTCTTGGCTTCATCTGGCAGAACATTGTGTAACTTCCTCTTGTTAAATCATTTGGTCTAATTTTGATCTTAAATCCATGATAACATAGATAATTATCACATAATTTAGTTGTATTTGATTATAAAGATAAGTATGTTAGCATGATACTATTTTTAGTATTGAATCGGTTATGATATATGTGCCCTATGTCAATATATGTGAATGTCATTTGCTTTATTTACCTCGATATTGTCAAAACTTGTATGAAAATTGTTTTGGTACTTCGTATTATGCTTTTGCTATTTATTTTTAGTCTTTTAATTTTTCTTGTTCATGGTATATTCGTATAGGTTGATAGTGTAGGAAGCTTTTTGTTGAAGGAAGATTTGATTTGAGAAGAGTTCGAATGAGTAGGTGCTTGATTTGATATAGATTCTCGATTAGGCTTATTTTTGAATTTTACTACTAGTGTTAATTCGTTGAGATTAAGGATTGTGATTAGTGTTTTATTTGATTAATTGATAAGGAAATAAGTAATCTTTTTTATCTCGATTATATCTTGTTCTTAGGCTGCATTTATCTAAGTTAACAATTTTATTCCTTTTTGGATAAGGAAAGAGTCTTATTGATGATCTTGTTTATGGATCGACTTTTGTTTCAATTATATCGAATCTATCTATTCACATATGAAATATTTGGCTCATTATTCAAAGAAAAGGTTTTTGTGTATTAGTTTGCTGTAAAGGATATATTCATCTAAAAGGGTAAGGATATTAATACAAGAAAGTTATAAGGATTGGTACAATCAGGAGATATGATGTTGCGGCATTCATGTAATTTATTGCAATGATAGTGCCTATGAATAGTGGTCACTAGGAGTGTCATTCAACCTTTGAGCGAATTATGTTTTTATCTTTTGTTAGTAAAAGTTTGAGTTTTGGTT
Source organism: Misopates orontium (assembly GCA_946800315.1). Lineage (NCBI taxonomy): Eukaryota > Viridiplantae > Streptophyta > Magnoliopsida > Lamiales > Plantaginaceae > Misopates > Misopates orontium. Next base: position 19,155,357 of record OX326950.1, on the reverse strand, counting down.
AGTGAGTGAAAAGGTTGAAGTCTTAGTTGGATTTTAATATTGGGTGGATTTTTGAGTGTTGTGAAGTATATGGTGTATAAATTGTGATAGAGTTGTAGACTTGAGGGTTCAAATTGAGTAGAGTGCTAATATAGAGGTAACAGAGTTTTAACATTAGAGGGAAACTACGTGTTAGAGTAAAACACACACGAGTATAAGTCCCTAAACCATATTAAAAGAAGTTTGAAACTGTAGGCAAAAGCCTCGTGAAGTAGGTCATTTGACCCAATCACGTAAAATGTCTTGTCTCTATTTATTGTTACCTGCAAATGTTGCATCAAGATTTCTTTACTGTGATTCAACGTATGTTTTTCAAAGTGAATAAACAACAAGCTTGTTTGAATCTTTCAGAGGTCTTTAAAATATAAACTTTATTTTAACTCAACCAAGTTAAAATCAATTGTATTTTGTTAATTGTCATCTATTGTGTTCCAATTTCTCTACTTTGTGTTTCATGAAATCTGTTTCGTTGTTAAAATTGCACTTTATTTGCAAGTAAATATCCTACAAATGACTTCAGCTTTTTGGTATCAATTTCATCATCATTTTCCTTTTTTTTTTTTTTTTTTAACAAAGCAAATCCCTGACCAAACCTTAGGTTATTACGGATATATACCTGACCAAACAAATCCACAACTATAGGTCAGATTTTCATTGTGGCTATTGGATGGCTAAATTATTTGCAGAGTTCATGTGTCAGACAATGATTACCTTTTTCCAATTTTGATGAACTAAACTCTTGACCGATTCTAGGTGATTATACTTACATGTCCTAAATTAAACCCCTCAGATTTTCATCGCGGGTATAGGATGGAAAATTATTTATAGATTCTTGTGTCAAATGATGATTTTCGCTTTGTCGGTATAATCGCATCATCATATATTACATAACTTCTCAGTTTTGATGTATATGGCCGCATGTTTAAGCGTAACTGCATGTTAGGAACTGGGAAAAAGCATTGCAAAATTTTAAGTTTTTAAAAAGCTATTATCAATTTTAATATTAAATAACCGCTATTAATTTTCAATTTATAATCTTAATCAGTTCTATGTACATACTACCTTTGTGTACTAAAATATTTATATATGTAGATGTAAAATAGAAATATGTACAGAGCAAAAAAGGAGTGAAAGAACACATGTCTAATTTACAATTTACACCGTCAATGGCATAAAAAAAGTAACTAATGGGAGGGTTTTGTGCCTTGGCCAATATATTAACACTAACTCGACAATCAAATATAGTGTATCTCATGGCATTCATATTATTTCAAAATTTTAACTTGATTATATTCAGTGCTTAAATCCATGTATTCGACATATTTAAAACCTTGCAATAAAATTTTCTTTGAAAGACGTGTACTATAATTATTCGAATCTTGAATCATATACGACTTTGTAGAGAAGCTATCATCATTCAGTTCCATTACTGATATGAGTCAAACACTACTTTAATTGTTACCATTAAATGTTCTACATTGACCATTAATTTAGACAACTCACATTTCAACGTATAAGGTGCGTGAACCGCATAAGGAATGCACCAACAAATTACGCACGACATACCTGCCAAGTAAGAGAAAACACATATTGTAATGTTAAACTGCGTAGGTGGAATAAAACTTAAATTTAGAAATGGATAAACATTCAGTAAATGGTTTATGTCAATCATTATCAAGTAATAAACTAACAGGTACCACATAATTCAAGATGATTAATAGATTTACATGCTTTTAAATCCATTTCAAGACTTTGGTTACATCTAATGGAGTTTTCAATTTGGTCCCTAGATACCCAAAAAAAATGTACCTTGCTCTCTTAGATTTTAAGAGATTGTTTAAGAAGTGATAAAACCATTTGATTCTTGGTTTCATCTAGCAAAACGTTGTGTAATTTCCTCGTGTTAAAGCAATTGATCTAATTTTGATCTTAAATCCATGATAAGATAGGTACTTATCACATAGTTAGTAGTTAATTATAAAGATAAGTATGTTAGCATTATATCATTTTTAGTACTGAATCGGTTATAATATATGTACCTGATGTCAATATAGGTGAATGTCATTTGTTTTATTCACCTTGATATTGTCAAAAGTTGTATGAAAATTGTTTTGGTACTTCGTATTATGCTTTTGCTATTTATTTTAAGTCTTTAAATTTTTATTGCTCATGGTATATTCGTATAGGTTGATATTGTAGGATACTTATGTTTAAGGAAGATTTGATTTGATAAGACTTTGATTGAATAGGTGTTTTATTTGATCTAGATTCTTTATTATGCTTACTCTTCATTTTACTGCTTGTGTTAATCGTTTGAGATTAAGGATTGTGATTAATGTTTTGTTTGATTTATTGATAAGGAAAAAAAGAAATCTTTTTGGATAAAGAAAGAAACTTTTTGATTGATCTCGTTTAAGGATATAATTTTGTTTTAATTATATCAAATCTATCTATTCTCGTATGAAGTATTTGACTCATCATTTAAAGAATAGATTTTTTCGTGTATTAGTTTGCTTTTTAGGATAGATTCATCTAAAAGGGCTAGGATATTAATAAAATAAAGTTTTAAGGATAACTACAATCAGAAGATATGATGTTGCGGCATTCACATAGTTTATTGCAATGATGGTGCCAATAAATAGCGGTGATTAGAAGTGCTATTCAACCTTTGAGCGAATTATGATTTTATTGTATGTCAGTAAAGGTTTGAGTTTTGCTTAGTTAGTACTAAGGTTGAAGTCTAAGTTGGATTTTAATATTGAGTGGAGTTTTGTATTTTGTGGAGTATATGGTTTATATATTGTGATAGAGTAGTCCACTTCAGGGTTCCAATGCAATAGTGTGGTAATGGATTGGTAACATTAGAGAGACTATGTGTTAGAGTAAAACTCACATGCGTACAAGTCTCTTAACCATATTGAAAGAATTTTGAAACTGTAGGCAAAAGCCTCATGGAGTAGGTCATTTGACCCAACCATGTAAAAACTTATGTGTCCATTTATTGTTATCTGTAAATGTTGCATCACGATTAGTTTACTATGATACAACGTATGCTTTTCAGAGTGAATTACCAACAAGCTTGTTTGAGTCTTTCAGTGGTCTTTAAAATATAAAATTTAGTTTAACTGAAACAAATTAAAATCTGTTGTATTTTGTTAATTCTCATCGTTAGCGTTCCAACTACTCTACTTTGTGTTACATGTAATCTGTTTCATTGTTATAATTGTACTTCGTTTACAAATTAAATATCTTACATATGACTTCAGCTTTTTGGTATCGAATTCATGACAATATTACCTTTTTTATTTAACGAACCAAATCCCCGACCAAATCTTAGTTTATCACGGATATATACCTGAACAAACAAATCCCCAACTATAGGTCAGATTTTCATTGTGGCTATTGGATGACTAAATTATTTGTAGATATCATGTGTCAGGCAATGATTACCTTTTTCCAATTTTGATGAACTAAGCTTTTGACCTATTCTAGGTGATTATACATACATATCCTAGACCAAACCCCTCAGATTTTCATCGCGGGTATAGGAAGAAAAAATTATTTGTAGATTCTTGTGTCAAACGATGGTTTCAACTTTGTTGGTATAATTGCATCATCATATATTACATAACTTTTCAATTTTAATGTATATAGCCGCATGTTTAAGCTTTGCCGCATGTTAGGAATCGGTAAAAAGTATTGCAAAATTTTCAGTTTTAAAATACTACTATCAATATTAATATTAAATAGCTGCTATTAATATTCAAATTTTAATCTTAATCAGTTCTATATACATACTACCTTTGTGTACTAAAAATATTTTTATATGTAGGTGGAAAATAGAAATGTGTAAAAGTAACTAACGGAGGGTTTTGTGCCTTGGTCAATATATTAACACTAACTCGGCAACCAAATATACTGTATCTCATTACATTCATATAATTTCAAAATATTATTTTGACTATATCACTGGTCAAAATTCATGCATTCGACGATTTTATAACCTTGCACCATTTTTCTTTGAAAGAAATGTACTATAATTATTCAAATCTTGAATCAAATTTGACATTGTAGAGAAGCTATCATCATTCGGTTCAATTACTAGTAAGAGACAAACAATACTTTAACCGTTAAAAATAAATGTTCTACATTAATTATTAATTTAGATAACTCAGATTTCAACGTAGAAAGGTGCATAAACCGCATAAGGAATGCACCGACAAATTCCGCACGACACATACTTGCCAAATAAAAGCAAACACATATTATAATTAAACTGCATAGGTGAATAAAACTTAAATTTAGAAAGGGATAAACTTTCAATAAATGGTTTATGTCAATCAATAAACTTTTTAGTGCTAAATCAGTTATAAATATATGTACCCTATGTCGTTATCAGCAGTAAGCAATTTGCAGAAGTATTATGGTCCATTATCAAGTCTCTCCAGTCTTTTCTTTTTTTGCTATTTCTAATTAGTATTAGAGCGGATCCTCATTAAAACAACTTTGACCTAGTAGTCAGAAGAACCGATCTTTGACGCACATTCTCAAATTGAACAATAAAGTAAGTGAATGGCATCAACATTTATTCCTTAGAAAAGTAAATAATCTTAAAGGGTATATTACAAGAACTCCTCCACCATGACATGGATCAATTCATATCTTATGGCCAAAAGCCCCAACTTTGAGGAGAATAAGTCTCCCAAAGGTTGTTGTTGCATGGTAGCAGAGCGAAGCCTAAGACATCTTCCGGTGGCAGGGAGGAGGAGGCTGCGGGCACTAAGTCCGAAGTTGGCATGATGGTGGTGGAGGTGGCGGCTGCAAGAACCGTGGTTGGTGCAGAAGATTCAAATAATTCCATGTAGGAATCATCATTTTCGACATTGTTTGGATGAACAATAACATTGTTTGCATGAGAGGAGTTTGTTATCCCATCAAGTGACTCAACAACTTGTTCTTGTGTAGCAAATGAAAAGGGCATCTCATCAAAAGCAATTGGGTATGGCCCCATTGGATCGGCCAACATTGGGTTTGAGTTATTGAAGCTAATGTTTCTTTTAAGGGCTGGAATGGGGTTAGCGAATCCAAACACGGGACTATCATTTGGCGCCAAATGTTCTTGTGGAATTGCATTATAAAAAGCTTGTTGTTGAGGGTTTGCATTCAAGAAGCTAGTAGTGTTCTGGTTACCGAATGCAGACAGGGGATTATTATTTGGCACTAATTGTGCCTGCATAGGATATGCTTTGATATGAGGGTTTGTGTTAACCATGGAGTTAGCGTTGTAGTTATTAAAACCAAACTGGGAATTGTAAGTTTGCCCAGAAATTTGGGGTTGAGTTTGGTTCATGAAGGTCCGAGGGATGTGAGAGAAGTTGTGCAAGGTAGAGAGATCGGACACAGTAGAAAAATGGTCGGATGCATAAAATGGAGGCGGTAGTGACAAAGGCATAGCAGCTGAATTCGCGTTGTATATCATGATACAATCAGTTATGGGTACTGATAGAGCAGATGGACCAAACCCTATAGGCGGGTTGGGGATGAACATTTGTTGCATTTGTGCATCAATTGGAGGACTTGGAGGATCTGAAGAGGGTTCTATGGCAGACATGGCAGTTTGGTAATGAGGAAGGATCTTGTTTGTTATGGTTGTATTCCATAAGTTCTTAATCTCATTGTCTGTTCTACCAGGAAAATGGTTTACAATTACAGACCACTTGCAGATGAAAATACAAAATTATTAGTTATTATTCCATGTAATTGTACCCAATTTTTTTTTAATTAACAAAAACCTGTTTCCCAAAACACTTTGTAGTTCAATGAGGCGAGAAATCTCCGTGAAATTTAAGCCTCCTTTCTTTAAACCAGGCCTCAAATAATTGAGCCACCTCATTCGGCAGCTCCTGCCACACCTTTGTAGCCCTGAATCACAAAAAAGCATAAGATACATATAACTTGTGTTTTCATGCATGCATCTAGATAGAAAGAGGGATGGTTCGTGGTAAGTATACCAGTAAGTTGTGGAACTTGACTCCAAGGGCCAGTGCCATTATTGTCAACGTAGTTTCTTAGAATTTCATCCTCTTCTTTGGACCAATGGCCCCTTTTAACTTCTTGTTTGTTACAACACTTGTGATTATTCACCATTTGTGATTCTCTTTCTAGATGCAAATTAATGTTTTATAACGTATATGAAAATACACAGAATGATATATGAGAAAGAAAAGAAGAAACTGAGAAGAAAAGGCTTCGAGATGGAGAGTTTGCACCACCTTGGAAATGAGGGCCTCTTCAGATTTGAGATGAGAAACTATAGTAACCCTGTGCAATGTTATATAGTGAGGGTGTAGCAAATCACGAGGTGGATATTCGCACACGAGTCAACCATGCACCAATAGTAGGCCCTACATATTGTTAAAGATTTTTAGTTGCACCTCGTAGTTCTCAATTGCTTTTTACTAATTTTAAATACTAGAAAGTCAATGGCATCGAAATCACACAAAAGTACAACCAATGCATTATTTAAGGTATAACTTAACTTTTAACCATATTTAAGGTCTCACTTAACTTTTTTAATGTTTGAACCAAATTCTTAATTATTGTAGGTGTTTTTATATCTTAATTATCTCAAGAATCGGAATGAAATCATTAAATACAACAATTGTGTGTTGGTTCATATTTGTTTGAATGCACATGAAGATGGACCGGTAAAGAGACTTATATTCATAATGTGTGATTAAACTCAATTGTTAAAGAATTATAACGTTGATACCTAATAATTTTCCAGCTACGCATTGATTTAACTCTCAATTGTCTTTATCAATCCTGGGCTGAAAAAAGAACACAAAAAAATGTAGAACAATTTTTTTTCTAAGTTGGTTGATTTGCTTTAACTTTTCCACTTGCATCAGAATTCAATGTTCAAGGCCATCCGTGCAACAAACTCCTTTGTTAAGAAAGCAAACAAAACAACTTCTCTAGAAGTGGGCAGTTGACCTATTTCATAAAAATTACATTTAAAATCATTAATTTTAACCCTTTTAAGTAACTAGGGTTACTCAAGGAACTAAATCATTATGTTTTAATTTTCAGGTTCTGCCAAAATGGTTTTTTTAGCAGATCCCTTAGAAATGAAATGCGTGTATGTGTCGGTGCTCCAGTATGATGGTGTATATGTCGTCAAAACGGTGGAGAGGGTTTTTGTCTTGTTGAATTCATCTCTCATTAATTTTTTGGTCTTATTTGTGAGTGGGGTTTCATCGTCTTTTCACAAAATGCCGTGTTAGCTTCTAATATAGGATGAAGACGATTTATGGCTACATGTGCTTACCATTTATGTAATTAGGTACTTTAGCACTAGAAAGCCCTAGCAAAATAGTCTTGAGACTTGAGACATATATTTTTCTTGATTGGGGTGATATAGTGCTTTATATATTTTGATCATTGTCGTGTTAAGAATTTAAAAGATTGCTATATTGTTGATAAATGGTTTTTAATTTATGTTATAAGTAGCATTTCAACCTATTTACATGTACCCTTAAGATAACTTATACTAAAGGCATCTACTAAAATATGGGGAAAATGCAATTTATGCCTGCTACTTAAAATGTGTATTTACACCTTATGATTTCGAGTATTTATGCCTTATGATTTTAGGCATTGGCTTGGGAGACAAACTCTTCAAAGTTTTGATTAATAATACCCACCTTCAGCCGAAAAGTACTTAGTCAGCGCTTAATTGGGCTTTGCACTTATTAATTTTATTTGTTCGACAAATGTAGAACAATTTTATTTCACTTCTTAAAAAATGACATTTATAATGGTGCAGTTGATTATGTATGATAATGATATTTTGTTACTCCTTAATGCTACAAGAGTAGTTAAACTAACAATTTAGAAGTGTTATATACCAAATTAGTTTCTAATGTCATTGTAAATTGAGGTAAATATTTTTTGGCTGCTTCTGAGAGGTGATTAGAATAATTATATAGTTCTACGGTGTCAATTGTAAACTCATCCAATGTTAGCTTTCTTTATCCAATCAAATATTTTTTATTATGGGGTAAAGGGGGTTCCTGAACTCATTAGATCTCAAACTTGTTTACAAGCATCTTTCGCTTTTAACGAAGCCAAAAGGAAAAAAAAATGAAATCATTGGCTCAAAGCAAAAATTTATGAATTGGTTTATATATTTATGCCAAAAATTCTGGTTATATATCATTATCATAATTAGAATTATTAGGTAGTGCGTGGTTCTGTTGACAAGATGAGATTAAATCGGTTATCTTTACATATATTTTGTGTGTTTGAATGATTTACTTGTTGGAGCTTTTGCAAAACATGCTACTAAAGCAGATTAATTCTGTGGTTATAGTCACAACAGCTTACCAGTTAGAATTCTAGATTTTCCCTTAGTCTAAAAAAAGATGTTAGCACATTTTAAGCCTAATATGATATTGTTATATATATTATATTTTTCACTGTATAATATATTGTATACTGTATATCTGTTACATATACCGTATATATGTATATGTGTTAAATAACATAAAAAAGTGTATCATATATTATATCTTACGATATATAATATTTCTTGTACTATATAGTTTTTTATGTATATACCCCATATATTTAGTGTAGCATAGAATTTATGTTTTATAATATATCTTATACTATATTATCTATACTAATATATAAAGGAAGAGGCATTTGTGATACCAAACTTTTGATTTCCAAGTTTAGCCTTATAATTTATGTTGCACTATGACATCTTATTATTAATTACCCAACTTAACCCTACAATTTAAGTTAGATGAAAGTAATTATACCATTTATTAAGAAGAATGATTTAGTTTTCCTATGATTCATATTCTTTGAAATGGAAATTACTTTTCTTTCCATTCTACTTTAATTATGTTGATTCACTCTCTCACTAATTCAAACACGTTCCATCTAGGCAAATCTTTTTTCTTACCTTTTTTTTTTCTTCCAGATTTTATATTTTTCTTCACACTTGAATATGAAAATATAGTACTTTACAATATAAAAGGTTAATGTGCGCGGGTCTCCGCGTGCCCCAGTTTCTAGTGTATATATATATATATATATATATATATATATGTGTGTGTGTGTGTGTGTGTTTGTGTGTGTGTATATATGTAGTACAACATAATTTTCATAATATATAATATGTTTTACACTTTATCATAATTATTATATACTATATAATTTCTTATATATTTACCATATATATATGCTTAATATAGCATAGAATTTATGTTATATAGTATATATTATACTATATAATATTTACTATACCATATATATGTAATATAACATAAGGAATAAAAGCGTCAAACTCCCATATACATTACCCCCTATTGCACTTTGCCCCCTATCCTTTTATCTTTGAAACTTGTCCCATGTAATATGGATGAATAAGCACTTTGCCCGCTCAGGCCGAATTCCAACATTGGATTTGGACACGTGTCAGCACTTTTTGAAGTTGGATTTGGCCTGAAGGCCAAAGTGCTTATTTATCCATATTATAAGGGGGCAAGTTGCCTATAATAAAAGCATACGTGGTAAAGGGCAATCAGTGGCGTATTATAGGGGGTTTAACGCTTTTATCCCTATAACATAATATCTTGGGATAAAAGCATCAAACCCTTATACTATAACCCCCGTTGCACTTTGCCCCCTATCCTTTATATTCTTATAACTTGCCCTTGCCCCCTGTACTATAGATAAATAAGCATTTTGGCCCCTATCCTTTTTTTGTCACAACATGCCCCTTATACTATAGACAAGTAAACACTTTTTCCCCTTATCTATGGACCGGTAAAAGAAAATTTCCCTAAAACTTCATTTTGGCAAGAATGTGAAACATGAGTATGGGGTTCATCACAATTTAACCTCAAGTTCAATAAAATGCGCTCTTTTTCCTTCAATTTGTTTGTATATTTTCTTAAATTTCAAACCGTTATTACTTATCAAAATTTAGGGATGAAAATTAAGAAAATATAACAAAAATTGAAGTGAAAAGAGATCATTTTATTGAATATGAGGTTAAATCGTGATCAACCCCCATGTTAACGTTTCAAATTGTGGAAAAGTGCTTATTAATTCATAGTACATGGGGTAAGTTGATACCAAAGAAAAAAAAAGAATAAGGAGCAAAGTACTTATTTATTCATAGTACAAGGGGAGAGTGGAAAAAGAATAAAGGATAAGGGAAAAAATGCAACACGGGGTATAATATATGGTTAGTTACATCTTTATATAATATAATTTGTTACATGTAAATATATGCTATAAATAATATAACATAATATTTATTATATATATATGTGTGTGTGTGTGAGAGATAGAGAGAGAGAGTTTGTGCAATATCACATATCTTATACTACATAATACTTATATATATTTATACATGGATGTAATCTAAAAAAGTATTTGTGAGATATAATTTGGATCAAACTATAAAAATATATTGTAGTATATAATATTAAATGTATACCGTTCATATAGTTAACCACAGTGGTGACTGTAAGATTATAATTCTTTGTGTATTGAAATCACAATCAATAAAGTATATATACAAACCTGAAAGGGTAAACAAGGAAACTACCTAAACTATAAAGGAATACAACTCTATATACACAAGGAATATATACAAGGAAATAATCCTAACTCTAATACACCCCCGCAGTGTAAACGGGGGAGAAACAAACGTTGAGACTAGAACGAAAATCTTCAAAAAGAACTCGAGGCAATCCTTTAGTGAAAATTTCAGCAATCTGATGGCGCGACGGAACATGAAGAACTCGAACTTCACCTTTGGCAACCTTCTCACGAACAAAGTGAATGTCAAGCTCAATATGTTTGGTGCGCTGATGTTGCACCGGATTATCCTAAAGATAGATAGCACTAACATTATCACAATAAACCAACGATGCTTTATTCAACGGAAAATGAAGCTCAAGAAGCAAATTCCAAACACAACAAAGTGCGGAAACAACATTGGCAACCCCACGATACTCTGGACCGGTAAAGCGTCGGTTAGCGCTTAGACGACCAAGAAATAAGGTTGTCACCCAAAAAAGTGCAGTAGCCGGACGTTGAGCGACGGGTATCCGGACATCCTGCTCAATCAGCATCCGTGAAAGAAACGAGGTGATCAACAGACGAGCGAGTAAGAGATAAACCATGATCTAGAGTGCCCTGAACGTAACGGATTATGCGTTTGAGAGTCGCAAAGTGATCCGTGCGTGGATCATGCATATGAAGGCAAATCTGTTGAACAGCATACGAAATATCCGGACGAGTAAAAGTGAGATACTGAAGAGCCCCTACAAGACTACGATAGTGGGTTGGATCGTCAACCAGAGACCCAGACGACCCACTAACCTTCGAATTTGTATCAACAGGAATGGCAACGGGTTTGCAAGACGACATGCCAGCACGCTCAACAATGTCAATAGCATACTGTCGCTGACTAAGAAAGAGACCATCAGAACTCCGGGAAACAGCAATACCCAAAAAATATCGCAGAGGCTCTAAATCTTTCATAGCAAACTCGGCAGCAAAGAGGCGCATGATGGAGTGGCGAAGAGCATCGGAAGAAGCAGTGATAATGATATCATCCATATAAAGAAAAATATAAGCTAACTCGGTACCTCGACGGAGAATGAACAAGGAGTGATCGGATTGGCTGTGGGAAAAGCCAACCGTGGCGGCAAAGTCCGCAAATCGCTGGTACCAACCTCGTGGGGCCTGCTTCAAACCATGTAGGGACTTCTTCAGGAGACAAACGTGATCCGGATAAGTAGGATCCCAGTAACCCAGTGGCTGATGCATATAAACCGTCTCTGACAGATGACCATGCAAGAAGGCGTTCTTAACATCCAACTGATGAATAGGCCAAGAACGTGAGATAGCAATGCTAAGAACTGTCCGAATAGTAACCTGTTTGACCACAGTGCATAAAGTCTCCAAGCAATCCACGCCAACCTGCTGAGACCTGCCATCACCAACAAGACGAGCCTTATAGCGCTCAAAAGAATCGTCAGAGTGAAATTTATGCCGAAAAATCCACATAGAACGAATAATATTAACATCAGCGGGACGGGGAACCAACTCCCACGTCTCATTCTTAATAAGAGCACGAAACTCATCAATCATGGGTAATTTCCAATTCGGGTCAGACAGGGCGACTCTCGGATTTTTGGGAATTGGAGAAACAGAGGAAGAAGCTGAAAGATTGAAGACGTTTTTAGGGGTGAAGATCCCGTTCATGCTATGAGTAGTCATGGAACAGGGGGGGCGGTGCTGTTTGGGGCAAAGTTGGAGAGACGGGCGGTGTTGGAGCCAAATCCACGTGCGAGAAGAGTGGCTGTCGCGCGCGGGCTGTTGCGGGGCGGGACGCGCGGGGTTATGCGGCGCGGGCGATAGGAAAGGTGGCCCTGCGCGCGGGGCGGTTGAGCGGGCACCGGGTCAGGGTAAAGGATAGCTGGTGACAGAGAATTGTCTACCGGCGACGATTGTAGTGGAGTTTGTGAGGGACAGTGACTTGCAAAAGGGAAGCGAGACTCATCAAAAACCACATGACAATAAATAAATATTTTTCCCGAAGAGAAATCATAGCACGTAAATCCCCAATGATTAGGGGGATAACCCAAGAACACGCAGAGTGTAGAGCGAGCTTGAAGTTTGTGAATAGTAGAAGAGGGAAAAAGAGGAAAGCACAAACTACCAAAGACGCGAAGATTATCATAAGAGGGGACCCGATTATATAAGACGTGCGTGGGAGATAGATGATTTAGGAGTTTGGAGGGAAGAATATTTAGAAAGTATGTGGCCATTTGGAGGGCGTGAGGCCAGAACAAAGAGGGAACCGAGGCATGAGTAAGTAAAGTGCGAATGATATTATTAATTGATCGGATTTTACATTCGACTTTACCATTTTGTGAGGAAGTGTATGGACAAGAGAAACGAAACACCAAACCGGGAGAAAGACAATAGTTTTTGAATTGATGGTTGTCAAATTCTTCGCATTATCACATTGGAAACTTTTGATAGGTCGTTCAAATTGTGTCTTGATAAGCGTAGCAAATGATTTAAATACAGAAAACATATCAGATTTTTCGACCAAGGGGATATGTCCACAAAAAATTAGTGCGATCATCAAGAAAAAGAATATAATATTCATAACCAGACGTGCTTAACACAGGAGATGTCCACAAGTCACAATGAACAATATCAAAAGGAAATAACGAACGAGACGTAGAAGAATAAAAAGGTAATTGAATATGTTTGCGCAAAACACACGAGCGACAGACCGAAGCATCGGTTTTATTATCACAAAAAATAAGCTTATTGTGTCAAAGAAAGTTAAAAACTGGGACGCCTGGATGACCCAAACGCTTATGCCAGAGAGTGTAAGACTGGGCGATGAGTGCGGAAGGGATGGCGGGTTGTGAAGGACCGACGGTAGGCGTGGGCAAAGGGTAGAGATCCCCGGGACTATCACATCGCATTAGGGGGGTTCCGGTCCGAAGATCCTTCACATAAAAACCAAAATGATCAAACTCTATAGAAACACTGTTATCATGAGTGAAACGACTGACAGAGATTAGATTTTTGACAAGAGAGGGAGCATGAAGGACGTGTTTGAGTTTGAAGGGGGGAAGAGGCGAGGGAGAGTCGACGTGCCATGACCACGAATAGGAATTTTAGAAACATTACCAACAAGAATATTTTTATTCATGCTCGAACTAGAATAAGAAGTGAGAGTACCTGAATTCCCTGTCATACGCGCGGTAGCCCGGGTATCAAAATACCACTGATCATCCGGAGGAGCCAGAGACATCGACTGCATAGCCCCATCAATATCGGTCGCAGTATATGCCTGAGGAGCCGATGCATGAGCATAGTAAGCCTGCTGCGGGCGGGGGCCGAGAACTCCGGTTTGAGATGGCGGTGGGGGCCGCGCCCAAGTGGTGGTCGGGTAAGGGCACGGCGGGGAAGGCCATTGCTGCCACGGCGGATAGGGGCCCCACGGCATGGGCTGCATCTGTTGTTGCCAGGGGCGATTGGCGGGCAGCGGTAGTTGGCCCGAAGAGTTACCGTCGCCGCGAGATTGGCTGCGACCGCGGCCCCAGCCGCGTCCTCGGCCACGACCCCGTTTCTGTTGGTTTGATCCCTGTGATGAGTCATTGCCGGAACCTTGGGTTGGAGAGTGGACGGTTCCCGATTGATTGTTCGAATCGGTTGAGGCGATGAGGGCCGAGCTGGCTAAAGAGGTTGACGCCGCCACTTGCTTGGCCTTGCGGGTCTGCTCGAGAATAAGATGAGACCGCGCCTCATAAAACGGCGGTCGGGGATCACTCTGCTGGATGTACGTTTCAACGCCGTCGAAATTCTCATTGACTCCGGCAATCAACTCAAGAACAAGCCGCTGGTTGGAAACAGGGGCACCGACGTTGGACAACTAATCAGCAAGTATCTTAAGTTCCTGACAGTAAGCAGAAACATTGGGAAAATCATCCATGTGAACATGTGTGAATTGGTTTTTCAGATAAACGGCCCGAGAATGTTTGTTATTTTGAAAAATACTCTGGAGGCGTTCCCAAGCCTGTTGAGCAGTAGAATCAGGTTCCAGGATAGTGTGAAGAAGATCGTTAGAGATAGTGCCGTAGATCCACTGGAGAACGATCGCATCCAAGTGAGACCAGAGGGCCGTATCAGCATCAGCGGCCTTATTCTTGTCCGTCGGTGTAGGGGCCGACGGTGGTGGTGTAGGAGGAAGGATATGGTGGATGACTTGATAGGCACGACAGTGAATCTTGAAAAGCTCCGCCCAAGAGGAGTATTGCCCTTTTTCCATCTCAAGGGTGAATGGAATAAAGTTGCGGATGTTGGAGACCGCAAGGGCCGGATGAAATTTATAATCCGTCATTGGAAATAACTTAATTATGAATAATAAGCCAATTGTCATAGGATGAATTTCTTGCATTCAAAAGATCCACATAATTCTTCCATAGAAATATACAATCAACAAGCAGGGAATTTTGCATTTTTGGTCCTCTAAGTTGGCACATTTGCAAAATTAGTCCTCTAACATTTTATCGGCAATTGTACTCCTCCAACTTGACATGAGTTTCAATTTTGGTCCTCCGACCTTAATTCCGGCAATTTTCGCCGGAAACCTCAATTGTTTTACTTTTTTTCATTTAATTATTTTCATAAACAAAATTTTTAAACATAAAAATAATAAAAAAATTAAACAAATTTTCTCTCTCCTGAAAACTTCTCGTAAACCCATCTCTATTCTCCCTCTTCCCATCTTTTCCCAAATTAAAAACCCTCACACTAAATCAAAACAAAACCCATTAAATTCAACAAAACTTGATTCGTTCTTGATCTGTTTTATTCTTGCTGGAGAATGATCTGGTACTTCAGATGGTCAGACAATTTAAGTGCTATCAATTTCAAGATGTCAACCATAAACATCTCAAGCAGGCTATTTCAAGGGTCTCACAGCTTATTACATCTATTCCTGACTGTTTTATTCTTCACAACGAAACTTTGTTCTTGATCTGTTTTATGCTTTACCATTAATGGGTTTTGCCTTGATTTAGGGTTAAGATTTTTGATTTGGAAAAGAGGGAAGAGGGAGAAGAGAGATGGGTTGACGGGGGAGAGAATTGGTTTTAGGAGAGAGAAAGAGTGTTTAATTTTTTATTATTTTTAAGTTTAAAAATTTGTTTAGGAAAATAATTAAACGAAAAAAAAAATTGAAGTTTCCGACCAAAAATTGCCGGAATTAAGGTCGGAGGACCAAAATTGAAACTCATGTCAAGTTAGAGTACTATAATTGCCGATAAAAAAGTTAGAGGACCAATTTTACAAATGTGCCAACTTACAGGACTAAAAATACAAAATTCCCCAACATGCACGCTTAAGGAAATATCATAAGGTAGTTTTGAAAGTAAACTATAATCAATTACCAATAAAGACCGTATTTCTTCCATACAAAATATGACCATATTTCTTACACACAAAATACACAATATCAATTACCAATAACGAACATATTTCTTCCACAACTATAATTCTTCCATACAAATAAAGATCATATTTCCTTATTTCTAAATTCTGACAATGAATAAAAAGGAATCTCTTTGACATGCAAAAACTTGAACCCAGATAAACTATCTTTCTAAGGAAAAATATATTTCCTCTAAAAATGATTTTCAAAAGATGAGATTTAGGGAATATTCGATTTAACTCATAAAACTAATTTCCAGAATTTATATTTTTTCAATATCATGCCAAAATAATTTGGACCACAAATTTGATTCTAACATAAAGCAAGCTCGTCATTGGTGTAACTTCTTATCCAAAACTTGTATCATTTGATGATGCCACGTGAATAACCAGAAATATGTAAAGCAATGGCTAGCCTAATAACAAAAGTTTTATGAGGGACTAAAGAATGCTACCATGATATTAACTGTACATACAATAAAATATAGTTACCAAGCAAAGCATTTATCAAAAACGTTCTGATATGATCAATTTTTAATAAGGTTTGTATAGTTATAGGTAATGATTTGTGTGGGATGATGTAACCATGAATCGTATTTTTTATTTTTTAATATGAACTAAGAAACATCGTTGTTGAATATTTTAAAAGGGGATTTTTAGTTTTAAAAGTTAAAAATTAAATTTCAACATTAGTCCTCTAACATGGCCTTGATTCTGAAATCATCCTATAACTTGCACACTGCATAAATTTGGTCCCCTAACTTGGTATAAAATTCAATTTCAGTCATCTGACATCGGAAATCACTAAAACTTGTCGGATTATAGCACGTAATTGTACAAGTGAACCCCAACTTGGGGATTTAGGGCTTGGAGTTGCCACATGTGCAATCTCACACTAGCAGAGACTCCTAGAAAAATTGGGTTTTGAGATTTTGCACCCCAATCCACACCTGTGAGACTGCACATGTGGCAATCCAAGCCCTAAATCTTCTAATAAGAGTCACATGACCATTCACATGCTATAATGTGGCACATTTTAGTAATTTCAGGTACCGGATGACGGAAATTGAATTTTATGCCAAGTTAGGGAGCTAAATTTGTGCGATGCCAAATTATAGGACGATTTCCGAATCGATGTCATGTTAGAGGACTAATGTTGAAATTTTCTTTGCAATGTACCAAAAATATTTTTGGGTGGGAAGTGCTAAATGTCAATATTTTGAGGGTGCAAAGTGTCAACCACCCTAAGCATAAAGTAGAGTTTGAGACCAAATGTGAGGAAAAGTTTCAGGAATTGATGACAAGTTTCATAAATTGATGACCGGGGCTAGGTCAAGTACAAGCATCAAAGAAATGATGGCAGGGAACTATGAATATGCACTTAGAGAGAAAATTTTGACATTAGTCCTCTAACTTGGCCTTGATTAAGAAATCTTCCTATAATTTGGCACTACATAAACATGGTCCCTTAACTTGGCATAAAATTCAGTTTTAGTCCTCCGACAATGGAAATTACTAAAATTGTCGGATTATAGCACGTGAATTGTCACGTGCCCAAATTTGGGGATTTAGGGCTTGGAATTGCGACACTATTGTAGTCTCACACGTGCGGAGACACCTAAAAAAATTCTATTTTGCAATTTTGCATCCTAAGTCACACGTGGGGCAATTTGAAACCCTAAATTACCAACATGGGGTCAAGTGACCACTCATATGCTATAATATGGGGAGTTCTAGTAATTTCCGGTGTTGGAGGATTGAAATTGAATTTTATGCCAAGTTAGGGGACCAAATATATGTATTGACAAGTGATAGGACGATTGCCAAATCAAGTATAATTAGTGGACTAATGTTGAAATTTTCCATCCCCTTAGGCAAATTTAACTTAATACGAAATGAAATGATGACAAACTCAATCCTTCACAACAAACTCTACCTTCAGAATCGGTGTTATCTACTTGGAGGTATGACCAGAAGTTTGTAAGCTAATACATTTGTCTAAATTTGTTATATGAAATGAATTTCCCTTAGTTCTTTCTTTCTCTTATAAAACCAGTCGATGAAATTTTTTTGTTCAAAACCCACTACAACCTTAGTTTACAAAATTTGTCTAAATTTACATACATGCTTTAAAAATGGTTATAAATCATACTTAGAATCAATAATTGAGTTAACAAAAGCGTTTGATAGATGGTAGGATTTCTTTACTTTCGAATTAGTGGCAAGGTAGTGGTTCATATTTTCTTTTGCATCACCCCATTTGATTGATGCATAAAGAACAATTAAGTTTGAGTTAGATCTTCCACATACATGTCAATTAGTAAGTGAAGCTACGATAACTTTGTCAGAAAGTTGGAAAATTAGAGACAGGATTGTGAGTTTTTCTTTGTTGTAATGCAACTAATAAACCAAAGATATTAAATAACTACATCCTCTAATGATCTTAGTACTTGATAAAAAATTATTTCATGTTAAATGAATTTATCATATTCTACACTTATGCGCTACAGATGATTTATGTGAGAGTCTCACCTAATGAATCATACTCCGATCTGAGGTACTTCAGTGCTGGCCAACCACTTCATCAAACTGAGACTGAAATGTACTCATTGGAAGGGCCCCACTCTCCACGATCAAAATCATTAGTAATATGATAAAACAACGCTTTGCTTTAAATACAACCAGCGTCTTGGTTTTCTTGGAAGTACCACATAGTTTCAAACATAATGACTACATAATATAACGTATTTTGAAGTTTTGTGAATTTTACTAAAGCGCAAGTTTGAGAATTGTTTTCCTCATCCACGCTACTATGCCGGTCTTACTTTGAGGAATGAACAGGCAACATGAGAGGAACACGTCTTAACAAGTAGTAAATGAGAGCAATAAGGAATGCAAGAATGATTTTATCTGCAGTGGAAAAAATGAAATAATCGCTTGTAATGATAACACATGAATATTCAAAGAAAGAGTCAATGGCTTGTGCTTTACTTGTAACTTATCAACCTATACGACGCCCAATATTCAACTTTGTACCTCCAACAATGAGCCACCTTGGAAGCGGAATTGAAGACATGCTCGATTACATGCATATCTAGCACGCGGGTTATGACTAACTACTGATTGCAAGTGACACCTAGACAAAATGAATCAGATAGCTCTTGATGTCAAGCAGTAAATGTCTGAGTTTCTAAGCCCAAATTTCGAATGGCTCCCCAACTGTTGAAAATAGAAATAGTCTATTAACTAGTAAGCCGGATATATTTGTTGCTCTTTGAGCTATATTGTCCCAACATATTTCATTGATCCTTGCACAAATAAATAGCCAACATATGTGTTATCATATTAGGACAATAAATTTTTGACAGTGAATTGATGAATGGATTTAATTCATCAAGAAGTAATAAAGTTGAATTATTCATTGAGAAAATGACTATGAAATGTAAAAGCACGAAAAATAATGAATAAAAGTTGCTTGTGATTTGGAAGAAAAAAATCACAAGTACTATATTTCTCAAGGCTGAGGTGCCTAACGCTTGAAAATTCATGAACTGGACTTACCATGTAAAGTACGAAGAGACTTGATTAACATCGATAATTTGTCGAACCCGAAATAAGTTAAAAAGATGTTAATGACTAACATAATTGATAAAATAATTTGATCTTTTCTTAAATTTAATAAGTATCAAACTAAAAGAAGTTTTAGAAAAAGGCTAAATATTATTACTTCTGGACAACCGTCAACTTTAAATATATAGTAAGTTATTTTCTTAAAAAAATGATGGAAATTAACATGACAGTAAAGCGGTTGAAAACTAAGTAAGATAATTTAGTATTATTAAGATAAGTTGTTTTAGTTTGGTAACCAAATATTTAATGTTTTGAAATTTTATTCTAAAAATAAAAATAAATAAAGAAATTTATCACATCGATATGATAATATGATTCATTTTAAAAAAATTGTAATAAAATTTTTAGTAAACTTTCTTATTTTGACGCATACTTAATCCTTTTAAAATATTATTTTGACAAAATTCATGTAAAACCCTTCTTGAGTATTTATTTCAGTACAGGATTTCATAATAGTTATAACTTAAAATAAATATTCAATCCAACCTTAAATGAAGTCATATCGTACGGAAAAGGTTTAGGCAAAAATCATATGCTTGTAATTATTAACTAAAACTACTACATATTGCACTATCTTACCTATAAAATTTAATAAAAATTATAAATATATAAACCAAATCAAAATAACTCTTACATAATATTGACATAATTCTAAATAATCATTTAAGGTGAGTACATCATAATATAATATACAATAAACCATTTGAAGTTTGAAGTAAATGAAAGATTAAAATAATTAAAACCTACCATATATCATCTAAATGTTTCTAAAATCATAAAACAATATTTAAATATGATTAAAAATTAATATAAATTCCAAAATACCATTTAATCATGAAAAGAATCCATATGAATGATCAATTTATGAATTTGTCTAAATATGGTAACTCGATCTGGAGAAACAAAGAGAGTATAAAATCTAGGTGAAAACTGTAGGAATCTCGATTTTAACTTCAATTAGAATTTCAAACGGTCTGAGATTTAAAAATTGACTCTATACACCAATGATGTATGTGTTCCATAACTAAGGTGGAAAAAAAAGGTTTGATATGTGTGTACGTACTTTTCAAGTTTCAAAACTGAAATTTCTGCACAAAGATGGAGGAAATGAAAGAAAATTGGTGGTTATGCATTCTTTCTTCATAAATAAAATAAGAAATGAGGAACTTCTGTGAAGACAGCTTTGGGTTAAAGCCAAATGTGAGTGTTAAAATTCTTCAGGATGTTGTGGGTATGAAACAAGCATAAGATATCAACTAGCACAAGCAACAATAGTTTAATATTTTTATTATTACCTCCATCTAAATGTCTGCTATCATTTAAATTATTATAGGTAAAGGTAAACTAAATTATTATTTAATTTATGCATTTAATATTTTGAAAATTAACTTTTACAAAAAATTGAGATAATTAATGCTTAAATAAAAATTATCGGGTAATCATCGCCTAGGGCGTTTGTCCATATTTGACAAGAACTTTGAAAAAGAAAATAGTCCCCCCCTAACCTATTGTCTCCATCCTAACATTTACAGTATGTGCAAAAGCACCCCGTAAACTTTATGTGTATGACCCCGAACATTTTTAGTATGTGCATCGCACCCCCTAAACTAAAGATTTTGCCTCCTAATCTTTCAAGTTAAATGAATTCGTCTAGTGTTGTTGTGACAATTATTTAATTATGTAACACAACTTAATTTCAGTTGTAACTGATGTGCATGCATTACAAAACGGGTGAACTGTTTATGACTCCTCGATTGATTTGAGCCGTACGATGGGACTAATGGCAACCAAAAAGGTGTTACAAGTTGTGTATTATGCACTATAGCTGTCGTGTTTTTCCATATCCCTTGCTAGTTAAGGCACTGCATGCATCATTGTTTGTTCCATAAATTCTTTTTTTTTTTCTTTTTCCTGTTTGACCTCTTAAAGATTATGGAACCAATAACAGTAGGTAAAGACCCAAAAAGTATGAGGGTTCGTTTCAGAAATCAACTATCCAAGTTCACAGAAGAGGATATAAACACGATGAGGGGGTTCTTCGATTTCATACGATTCAAAAACTTTGCTCCCCGATCCCTTGCTAGTTGGCGACGCTACATGCGTCATTATTTGTTCCATCACAGGGAAAAGTTGTCTATTTTTTTTTTTTTTTGGCCTCTTAAGGATTATTGAATTGATAACAATAGGTAAATATCCAGAAATTATGAGTTTCGTATTTGAAGTTGGTTGCCAAAGTTCATAAGAGGAGTTAAAAATGATGTGGTTGTCTTTCAATTCTGTTGGATTCAACTACTATGGTTCCATATACGCGTTAAGTAAAGTTAACTCGTCTAACTCCAGCTATCCGACGGATGTTGAGGTTGTTAAACTCGCAAATAAGTCATTTTCTTACATAATATAAATTATATGTTGTAGGAAGTGATATTTCTAGATTGATTTAATTTTATCTCATCCATTTCCATAGGAGATCAAAATGGACAACAAATAGACAAGCGAGCAAGAAATTCAAGCTGGATTTATATGCGTAGTAAAGGACTAAGGGAAATTATGAAACGCATAAAATAAAATTAATGGTCCACTAGTTCATATCATAGGCAATGGTAGAGCACATTATTCAAACTTCACAAACTTTTCTTGTTCTCAAAATTTTCAAAAAATGATCAATAACTTTCAGGTATTCATGATGTAGCAAAGATGACACGAGAAAAAATTACATACATCATCACCTATTTGTCCGCATGAACAAATTAAATAACATCATTTATTTACTTATTGCTTCATATAACATGAATAAGTTGTCGTGAGTTTACAATGCAATAAAATTTACTTAATTATGAATGACTTATGATATGACAGGAAAGATGGTGTTATTGTGAAGGGTAATTTCGTTTGTCGTTCATGGAGAGTTTTGAGTCGTAACCTGAAATTTTAGTTGCTTTGAGCCTAAGTATTTGGATTTCAGAAATAACTTGCAAGAATATCATAAACACTCATCCCTGTAGTTCAAGAAGTTTCTTCTCAAGAGATATTCAAAACATCTGACACAAGTATCTGATTAGTGAGTTTTAATGTTTTATATGACAAGTGATTGTTACTTCATATGAATAATCCCATTGTTTTATTTAAAATGACCTTGTGAAGAAACCGCGAGAAGGCATGAGATCACACTTGATCGCATAGAAAGGCCAAAAGTTACTGGAATAGATTCATGAGGAGAACTGCAATTGCACATGATTGTACACAACTCGCCAAACTCACTTCCTCAACTTTACGAGAAGGGATGCAATTGCACCCATATCGCATACTCGAGGCGATTGCACACACTCGAACGTCACTAACATATGCCAACTAAGGAAATTTTCAACCAGGTTTGAGCTACTGCATACCTAATTTGTGCAATCGCACTGCTTCACAGTGATGCGGTCGCATGAATTGGGATGCAATCGCATGTTACATCTTGTTTCAAATACAAAGAATTTTGAGATAGCCTACTATGCACCGATTTTCCTTCTAAATTGTTTCCATTTTCTTCCCCTATATTTCGTATTTGATGTGGCATGAATTTTCAAAGTCTTTTCAAAGTAGGAAACTTTCATTTTTTACAATACTATTTGAATTCTATCTTGCACATTACTTGGTAACTATTCTCTTCTACTTGTAGTCGGAGTAGTATTCTTTTTTTGCGGTAGTTATGTTTTGTCATTCATTATGAATAGTTGTTTCCTTCTATTTTCATCTGCAGGTGGTCTGTAATTGTAAAGCATTTTCCTGGTAGAACAAACAACGATATTAAGAACTTATGGAATACAACCCTAACAAACAAGATCCTTTCTCATGACCAAACTGCCATGTCTGCCATAAAACCCTCATCAAATCCTCCAAGTCCTCCAACTGATGCACAAATTTTCATCCCGAACCCGCCTATGCCCCTTCAGGGGTTTGGTCCATTTGCTCCATCAGTACCTATAACTGATCCTATCATGATTTACAACGCAAATTCAGTTCTTATGCTGTTGTCACTACAGCCTCCATTTTATGTATCCGACAATATGTCTACTATGTTCGATCTCTCTACCTTGCACAACTTCTCTCACATCCCTCGGACCTTCATGAACCAAACCCAACCCCAAACGTTTTATGCAAAACACATCCCTTAGACCTTCTATGCAAAATAACAATTCCCAGTTTGGTTTTAATAACTACAACGCTAACTTCATGGTTAACACAGACCCTCATGTCCAAGCATATCCTATGCAGGCACAGTTAGTGCCAAATAATAATCCCTTGTCTGGATTCAGTAACCAGAAACTACTAGCTTCATGAATGCAAACCTTCAACTACAAGCTTTTCATAATGCAATGCCACAAGAACATTAGGCGCCAAATGCTAGTCCCATGCTTGGATTTGCTAGCCCCACTCCAGCCCTTAACAAAAACATTAGCTTCAATAACTCAAACCCAATGCTGGCCGATCCAATGGGGCCATACCAATTGCTTTTGATTTAGATTCCCGTTTCATTTGCTACACAAGAACAACTTGTTGAGTCACTTGATGGGATAACAAACTCCTCTCATGCAAACAATGTTGGTGTTCATCCCAACAATATCGAAAATGATGATTCCTACATGAAATCATTTGAATCTTCTGCACCAACCGCGGTTCTTACCGCCGCCCCCTCCACCACCACCATGCCAACATCAGACTTAGTGCCCGCAGCCTCCTCCTCCCTGCCACCGAAGATGTCTCAGGATTTGCTCCGCTGCCATGGAGCAACAACCTTTGGGAAACTTATTCTCCTCAAAGTTGGGGCTTTTGGCCATTAGATATGAATTGATCTGTGTCATGGTGGAGGAGTTCTTGTAATTTACCTCTAAGATTATGTACTTTTCTGAGGAATAAATGTTGATGCCATTGACTTACTTTATTCTTCAATTTGAGAATGTGCATCAAATATCGATTCTTCTGACTACTAAGTCAAAAATTTGTTAATGAGGATGGACTCTAATACTACTTAGAAATCGAAAAAAAAAAAAAAAAAGAAAAGAATGAAGAGAGCTGATACTTCTGCAAATTGATGACCGTTGACAACCACATAGAGTACATATTATTTATAAATGATTCAGCACTAAAAATAATATCAAGCTAACATACTTATCTTTATAATTAAATACAATTAAATTATGTGATAATTTTCTATGTTATCATAGATTTAAGATCAAAATTAGACAAATTGATTTAACAAGAGGAAAATACACAATGTTTTGCTACATGAAACCAAGAATAAAATGGTTTTATCACTTCTTAATCAATCTCTTAAAATCTAAAAGAGCAAGTTACATTTTTTTGGGGTATCCAAGGACCAAATTGAAAACGCCATTAGATGGAACAAAAGTCTTGACATGCATGTAAATTTATTAATCATCTTAAATTATGTGGTTTTTGTTAGTTTATTACTTGATATGGAATGACATAAACCATTTATTGAAAGTTTATCCCTTTCTAAATTTAACTTTTATTCCACCTACGCAGTTTAATTACAATATGTGTTTGCTCTTACTTGGCAAGTATATGTCGTGCGCAATTTGTCGATGCATTCCTTATGCGGTTTATGCCATTTCTACGTTGAAATATGAGTTATCTAAATTAATAATTGATGTAGAACATTTATTTGTAACGATTAAAGTATTGTTTGTCTCTTACCAGTAATGAAACCGAATGAGGATAGCTTCTCTACAAAGTCTTATTTGATTCATGATTCGAATAGCTATAGTACATGTCTTTCAAAGGAAAATGGTGCAAGGTTATAAAATCGTCGAATGCATGAATTTTGAACAGTGATATAATCAAGTTAATATTTTGAAATTATATGAATGTCATGGGATACAGGATATTGGGTTGTCGAGTTAGTGTTAATATATTGGCCAAGGCACAAAACCCTACGTTAGTTACTTTTTTATGCCATTGATGGTGTAAATGGTAAATTAGACATGTCTTGTTTCACTCCTTTTTTGTATCGCCTTTGTACACATTTCTATTTTACACCTACATTAAAAATATTTTAGTACACAAAGATAGTATGTATATAGAACTTATTACGATTAAAATTTGAATATTAATAGCAGTTATTTAATATTAAAATCGATAGTAGCTTTTTAAAACTGAAAATTTTGCAATGCTTTTTACCAATTCTAACATGCGGCCAAGCTTTAACATGCGGCTATATACATTAAAATTGAAAAGTTATGTGATATATGATGATGCAATTATACCGACAAAGCTAAAATCATCATTTGACATAAGAATCAATAAATAATTTTCTGTCCCGTACCCACGATGAAAAACTCAGCGGTTTGGTCGAGGTCATGTAAACATAATCACCTAGAATTGGTCAACAGCTTATTTCATCAAAAATGGAAAAAAGGTAATCATTGTCTGACACATGATATCTACAAATAATTTAGCCATTCAAAGGCCACAATGAGACTTATACTCATGTGAGTTTATTCTAACATATAGTCTCTCTCTAATGTTAAAACCCTGTTACCACTCCATTACCACTCTACTGCACTGGAATCCTGAAGTCGACAACTCTATCACAATATATAAACCATATACTCCAAAAAACACAAAAATCCACTCAATATTAAGATCCAACTTAGACTTCAACCTTATCACTCACTAACCAAAACTCAAACCTTTACTGACATACAATAAAAACTTAATTCGCTCAAAGGTTGAATGACACTTCTAGCACCACTATTTATGGGTACCATCATTGTAATAAACTACGTGAATGCCGCAACATCATATTTTCTGATTGTAGCAATCCTTAAAACTTTAAGGTATTAATATCCTTGCCCTTTTAGATGAATCTATCCTAAAAAGTAACTAATAAACAAAAAAACCTTTTGTTTGAATGATGAGTCAAGTACTTCATACGAGAATAGATAGAACTGATTCATTAAAATAAAAGTATATCCTTAAACGAAATCAATCAATAAGATTCTTTTTTTATCCAAAAAGGAATAAAATTCTTAACTTAGATAAAAGTAGCCTAAGAACAAGATACAATCGAGATAAAAAAGATTACTTATTTCCTTATCAATTAATCAAACAAAATATTAATCACAATCCTTAATCTCAAAGGATTAACACAAGCAGTAAAATGAAGAAATAAGCATAATCGAGAATCTATATCAAATCAAACACCTATTCAATCAAACTCTTATCAAACCAAATCTTCCTTAAACAAAAGTATCCTACAATATCAAACTATACAAATATACCATGAACAATAAATATTAAAAGACTAAAAATAAATAGCAAAAGCATAATATGTAGTACTAAAACAATTTTCATACAACTTTTGACAATATAAGGGTAAATAAAACAAATGAAATTTACATCTATTGACATAGGGTACATATATTAAAACCGATTCAGTACTAAAAATAATATAATGCTAACATACTTATCTTTATAATTAAATACAACTAATTATGTGATAATTATCTATGTTATCATGGATTTAAGATCACAAATAGACCAATTGATTTAACAAGAGGAAATTACACAACATCTTGCTAGACGAAACCAAGAATAAAATGGTTTTATCACTTCTTAATCGATCTCCTAAAATCTAAGAGAGCAAGTTACATTGTTTGGGTATCTAGGGACCATATTGAAAACGCCATTAGATGGAACAAAAGTCTTGAAATGGATTTAAGAGCATGTAATTTTATTAATCATCTTGAATAATTTGGTACCTGTTAGTTTATTACTTGATATTGATTGACATAAACCATTTATTGAAAGTTTATCCCTTTCTAAATTCAACTTTTATTCCACCTACGCAGTTGAACATTACCATATGTGTTTGCTCTTACTTCACAAGTATATATCGTGCGCAATTTAATTTCCTTGTCGAAACTCGATTGTTCTGGGTACTCTTTTAATGTTAAGAATGGATGTGCAAGTTTATTTAAAAATGATCTCTTTGTTGGTTCTGGAGTTCTTTGTGATGGATTATATAAATTAAATCTTGATCACATTTTTGTTGAAACCATTTTAAACTTGCATCATGTTGGTACTAAACGTGAATAGGTAAATGAAC
Organism: Misopates orontium; assembly: GCA_946800315.1. Classification (NCBI taxonomy): domain Eukaryota; kingdom Viridiplantae; phylum Streptophyta; class Magnoliopsida; order Lamiales; family Plantaginaceae; genus Misopates; species Misopates orontium. Next base: position 19,127,525 of record OX326950.1, on the reverse strand, counting down.
GCTCTGCTTAGTTGTAGCATAAAAGATTGCGTCATATATCCAAAGAAAGGTTAATGAGATTGATAGAGAATGAAATCCTTCATGATTTGGATTTTAACGATCTTGGAACTTGTGTGAGTTGTATTAAAGGAAAATTTACAAAACGCACAAAGAAAGAAGCCATAAGAAGCTCACAGCTTCTTGAAATTATACACACTGATATATATATGTGGACCTTTTGATGTTCCATCTGTTGGTGGAGAAAAATATTTTATCACCTTTATTGATGATTTTTCAAGTTATGGATATTTCTATTTATTGCATAAAAAATCTCAGTCAATTGATGCTTTAGAGGTGTTTGTTACTGAGGTACAAAGGCAATTAGACAAAAAGGTGAAAATTATTAGATCAGATAGACGTGGTGAATATTATGGAAGGTATAATGAAAGTGGACAATGTCCAGGTCCATTTGCTAAATTTCTTGAAAAGCATGGCATTTGTGCTCAATACACAATGCCGGGCACACCACAACAAAATGGTGTTGTTGAAAGGCGTAATCGTACTTTAATGGATATGGTTAGGAGTATGATGAGTAATTCATCTTTACCCTTATCTTTGTGGATGCATGCTTTGAAAACCGCCATGTACATATTGAATAGGGCTCCTAGTAAGTCAGTTCCAAAAACTCCCTTTCAGTTATGGACTGGAAGGAAACCCAGTTTAAGGCACCTTCATGTTTGGGATTGTCCTGCGGAGTTTAGAGTTTATAATCTACATGAAAAGAAACTGTAATCTGGAACAACGAGTGGCTATTTCATTGGTTATCCAGAAAAGTCAAAGGGGTATAGATTTTACTGTCCTAACTATAACATTAGAATTGTTGAACCTGGAAATGCTAAGTTCATTGAGAATGGTGAAATCTGCGGGAGTGTAAAACCACACGAAGTTGTAATTCAAGAAGTTAGGATAAATGTACATTTACCTAATACTTCTTCTCAAATTGTTGTTCCTACCGTGGCTAGACACCTAATATGCAAGAACAACAAATTAATGGTGAAACACTCCCATAATGAAGAAATTCACAATGAACAACTAAATGAACCAAATGAAATAGCATTAAGAAGGTCTCAAAGACAAAAGAAACCTGCTATTTCTGATGATTATATGGTTTGTTTAAATGAGTCAGAATTTGACTTAGGAATTGATGAAGATCCAGATTCGTTTTCACAAGCCATTGAAAATAAAGATTCTTCTAAATGGTCAAATGCCATGAAAGATGAGTTGAAATCCATGGAGCAAAACAAAGTTTGGAATTTGGTCGAATTGCCTAAAGAATGTAAAACAGTCGGGTGCAAATGGGTCTTTCAGACCGAACGTGACTCTAATGGCAATATTGAACGTCATAAAGCCAGACTTGTTGCTAAAGGATACACTCAAAATGATGGTATTGACTATAAGGAGACTTTCTCTCCCGTTTCAGGAAAAGACTCCTTTAGAATTGTTATGGCTTTTGTAGCTCATTATGATTTAGAGTTACATCAAATGGATGTGAAAACTGCCTTTCTAAATGGAAATTAGATGAAGAAGTTTATATGGAACAACCTCATGATTTTCCAATTAAAGGAAAAGAACATATGGTGTGTAAACTTAAGAAATCAATATATGGACTTAAGCAAGCTTCTCGCCAATGGTACTTAAAGTTCAATGATACCATAACAGCCTTTGGTTTTAAGGAAAACAACGTTGATAGGTGTATATACCTAAAGGTCAGTGGGAGTAAGTTTATTGTTTTAATTCTATATGTTGATGATATCTTGCTTGCGACAAATAATCTTGGTTTACTTTATGAAACCAAACAATTTCTCTCTAGGAACTTTGAAATGAAAGATATGGGTGTGTCATCCTATGTGATTGGAATAGAAATATTCCGTGATAGATCACAAGGACTGTTAGGATTGTCTCAGAAAACATATATTGATAAAGTTCCTAAGAGATTCAATATGAAAAATTGCTCATCAAGTGTTGTTCCAATTCAAAAGGGAGAAAGATTTAGTCTCAATCAATGTCCGAAAAATGAATGGGAACATAAAGAAATGGAGAGAGTTCCTTATGCATCAATTGTTTGAAGTTTGATGTATGCTCAAACTTGTAATAGGCCAGACATCAGTTTTGCTGTTGGCATGTTAGGAAGGTACCAAAGCAACCCAGGTTTAGATCATTGTAAGGCTGCAAAGAAAGTTTTAATATACTTACAAGAAACAAAAGATTACAGGCTTACTTACAGAAAATCTAATCACCTTGAGGTGGTTGGATATTCAGATTCAGATTATGCTGGATTTGTTGATAGCAGAAAGTCTACATTTGGACATGTGTTCCTATTAGCTGAGGGAGCCATTTCACGGAAAAGTGCAAAACAATCTGTTATTGCTACATCAACTATGGAAGCTGAATTTGTAGCATGCTTTGAGGCTACAATTCAAGCATTATGGCTGAGGAATTTTATTTCAAGGTTTAGACTTGTCGATAGTATTGCTAGACCGTTGAAAATTTATTTTGATAACTCCTCACCTGTTTTCTTCTCCAAAAACGACAAGTATTCAAAAGGTGCTAAACACATGGAATTGAAGTACTTTGCCGTTAAAGAAGAAATTTAGAAACAAACCGTGTCAATTGAACATATTATCATCAAAGTTATGATTGCGGATCCATTAACAAAGGGATTACCGCCTAAGTTATTTGCTGAACATGTTGAAAGAACATTACTAATCTTTTTCATTGACATTATGATTATGTTCATGTAGTTGACTATTTTGAGCTCTTTATGTTTGATTCTGAAAATAACGTGGCTTGTTTGTTATTGACATGTACATGACTGAATGTTGACAAGATATTAAGGCTGGACCATTATTGATTTACTTCTTATTATGAGTCTTATTGAGAAAAGAACTAATATTGTGATACATGGAAGGAACTATGTCGAAGCAATGTCATAGAACCGCCATGATCCTTATTAGTGATTTTCTTAATTTTGACAAATTATTGGGATCTAATTGAAAGATTATAGCAATACTAAATGAAACCATATTATGATAATTACATGGGTCAAGTGGGAGAATGTAAGATTAATTTTTTATTAATCTCCATAATGTGACCCATATAATTGTAAATAAAGTCTTACCATTTAAGAGTCTAAAATATGGCTTAGTGGTGTCATGAAGAGATGCCATTTAAGAGTCATGATCATGGGTTAGTGGTGTCTTGAAGAGAGGTCATTAACTTGAGATCATGGCATAGTGGTGTCATGAAGAGGTAAGAACATGGGTACTTAGTATTGGTTAGTGGGGTAAGAGGTAAATAGCTTCTTGAATGCACATCTTGATGAAGATGTATATATATGTGTTTTGGAGTTGGTCCACTATCATCCCATCTTGGGTTGATACAGAAGAAAACAGAACAAAACGATGGATATTTAGAAATCTTCACCACACTTTTTATTGTGAGTGGGTTAGTGTATATATACTGATGTTAGAATATCTTACAGCTGTTACAATATATTACAGAGAGTGAATTACGGACTCAAAAATAGAAACTACCAAAATACTTGGAGTACAATCCGAAGAGTGCGAAATTAGAGGATTATAATTACCACAGATTATGCTAATTAATTACTTTCCTAAACACTGACTATGGATTCAAAAGCTTGCTGTTAACATCCCCCCTCAAACTGTGCATACTGATAATGCACAGTTTGTTCTTCAAATCTGCAAGAGTAATACGTGTCTGTGGCTTCGTAAAAATATCAGCTATTTGTGAAGCTGTTGGAATGTGCCGTGTAACCAATAAACCAAGAGATACCTGCTCACGAACATAATGATAATCCAATTCTATATGCTTGCTTCGAGCATGAAAAACTGGATTTATGGTCATATATAGGGAGCTGAGATTATCGCAGAATAATGTAGGAGGTTTTGACAAATAAACATTCAAATCTCTTAGTAGATAAGTAATCCATGTCAGTTCAGCAGAAGTTTGTGCCATAGCCCTGTATTCAGCCTCAGAGCTTGACCGAGAGACCGTAGGTTGCTTCTTCGCACACCAAGAAATCAGATTACTACCAAGAAAAGTACAGAACCCAGTAGTTGATCGTCGAGTTAATGGGCAGCCTGCCCAATCAGAATCCGAAAACGCATACAAATTTGTCGTACTAGAACGTTGAATGTGTAACCCCTGATAAAGTGTGCCCTTCACATACCTTAAGATTCTTCTGACCATAGTGAAATGAGAAACAGTTGGAGCATGCATGAACTGAGACACATAATTCACACTGAACGAGATATCCGGTCGTGTAAGTGTAAGGTATTGAAGAGCTCCAACCAATGATCTGTAGTGTGTAGGATTTTGATATGGTGAAGAATCCTGATCAGATTTGTACGTCTGAGACATGGGAGTTGAAATTGGCTTGCATTCTGTCATGGAGTCTCGTTCCAACAAATCAAATGCATACTTAGACTGATGTAAAACAATACCTGTTGAAACATTAGAGACTTGTATGCCCAGAAAGTAATGTAGTTCACCTAAATCTTTCATTGCGAATTCTGAGCTCAAAGTAACAATTAATTGATTCACCAAGTCAACTGAAGATCCAGTGAGCACAATATCATCAACATATACAAGTAAAATTAATGTACCTCTGTTTGAATGTGAGATAAATGCACTAGGATCGGCGGAGCTGCAGAAAAAACCATTCTCCAGTAGAAAGGAACTAAAGCGATCAAACCAGGTCCTTGGAGCCTGTTTAAGTCCATATATCGCCTTATGTAGCAAGCACACATGGTCAGGAGTTTCAGAATTTATAAATCCAGGCGGCTGCTCCATAAAGACTTGTTCAGATAAAATACCATGAAGAAATGCGTTCTTCACGTCTAACTGGCGAATGTTCCAATTATTAACAACTGCAATCGATAGTATTAATCTGATAGTACCTGGCCTTACCACTGGAGAAAAGGTTTCTGAAAAATCCAATCCATCTACTTGATGATATCCCTTTGCAACTAAGCGAGCTTTCAATCTTTGTAAAGAACCATCAGGATTTATTTTGGCCTTGTACACCCATTTAGAACCAACCACATTCATGGATTTATTGCGAGGGACAAGAATCCATGTTTCATTTTTTGATAAGGCTTCAAGTTCTTCCTCCATAGCTGTTTTCCACCCTGTATGCTGGAGAGCTGCTCTAATATTCTTAGGTTCTTTTGGCAAAGAACCATATTCATGAACCAAGGCATATCGTTTGTTAGGTTTCTGAATACCTGATTTAGCTCGAGTTTGCATACCATGTGAGATTACTTCAGGAATATCAGAAAAATTTTCTGGTGCATGTGCTGAAGTTTCTGCATTTTCTGCTTCGGAAGCTGTCACATTCTCAACTAAAATATTTGCACCTGAATTTGCTACATTTTGCGTGAGCTCCTCATTCACACCTGATGAAGTTTGTGGCTGTTCTACAGCAGCAGGGGATGGTATAGCATCTGCACTTGTTGCAGCATTTGAGACAGTTCTTACCAAGTCATCAAGAGACATTTTTTTTATTAGTTGTGCATCTGTGGTGGGAGGTGTAAATGTAGGACCTGGTGGAGTTAAATGAGGAGTACTTTGGGCTTTCTGTGGTAAGGTATGCCATTCTTCAAATGTAGTGATAGCCAAGTCATCAGTACATGAGGGGTGATGAACTGGTGGTTTATAAGGAAAAGCAGATTCATCAAAACTCACATGTCTAGAGATGATTGTCCTTTTGGTAGAAGGATGATAACATCTGTATCCTTTATGACGATCACTATAACCCATAAATACACAAGGTAGAGACTTTGGATCAAATTTATTGGCTTTGGTATCCCAAACGTAAGGAAAACATCTTGATCCAAAAACACGAAGTGATCCATAATCTGGTAGAAGATGATGAAGCCGAAAATATGGTGACTCCCAATTAAGCACAACAGAAGGAGTTCTATTGATAAGAAACACAGCAGTTGTGAATGCCTCAACCCAAAATATTTTAGGAACATTTCCATGGATCATCATTGTTATTCCCAGTTCCCTTATAACCCGATGTCTTCTTTCAACAAACCCATTCTGTTCGGGTGTATATGGACATGAAATGTGATGAACAATGCCTGATTGTTGCAAATGGTTTAAAAACCTTTGATTCACAAACTCTCCCCCTCCATCAGTTTGAATTGTTTTTATTGGCTTTTCATATTGTCGAGCTACATACTTCTCAAACAATAAAAACTGATCATAGAAGTCTGACTTTGATTTTAAAGGAAAGAGCCATATGAACTTCGTAAAATCATCAACTATTGCAGCATAGTACCGAAACTTATTTGCAGAAATTACAGGAGCTGGACCCCATAAATCAATATGAATTTTATTAAAAGGTGCATCAGACTTGGAAGATGAAGTAAGAAATGGCAGCTTTGCCATCTTTCCTAATTGACAACTTTCACAAACTGATCCTTCTAATTTATTCGATGATACATTTATTAAACCAGAACTCTTAAGATGAGACACCACAGCTGCTTGGGGATGACCGAGTCTCTGATGCCACAAATCTTCATTAACACTTCGAAATCTTGTTGAAAAATATGCAACTGAGGATCTCTGAATGGTGTACAAATTACCCTGTTTGATTCCTCTCATCAGCACCCTTTGAGTCGAGCGATCCTTAATCACAAAATCCTTATTAGAGAACTCACAATTTATAGGATAATCATTTGTTAACTGTCCAATAGAAAGTAAATTTCTCTCTAAATCTGGAACCAACAGTACATCTTTCAGGAATATTTTTGAAGAGCCAGAATTAATAAACGTATCACCAACATGTGTTACTCGTAAACAATCTCCATTTCCAATAAGAACATGATCAGAACCACTATAAGGTCGTATGTTATGAAGCATACCTTCATGGGAGGTCATATGTGTTGATGCTCCAGTATCCGAGATCCATTCATTGCCATCACCACCGGTCTCAAAATTCAGCGCTGCAAATGCTTTAGGAACATTATCAGGTTGATATGAGTGATCAAACCTGTGCCAGCAGCGGAGAGCATTGTGACCTCGCTTTCCACAGATTTGACAAACAAGGTCACGAGTATTCTCACGAGAGTTGTTAGAAACAGAAGAATTCGAATTTTGAATTTGTGGCTTGGTAGAGGACTGATTTGCAGGAGCAAAGCCTTTACCTTTTGAAGAAAAGTTGGACGTGTTGTTGCGTTCACCTTTATTATTGTATCTGTGGTTTCCTTTCTGTCCATAAAATGCTGTGTAGACATTTTGATCAAGAGAGTGGAGACTTATGCGTGTTTCATAGCTTTGAAGTAGAGGAACAACTTCAGAATATGACGGCATTGGTGGTTTGAGCATAGACGTAGTAAAGGGCTCATATCGACCACCGAGACCGTTCAGAAGAGAAAAGACTTTTGTCTTGTCAGGGACTGGAAATCCAATGGCAGCAAGACTATCACAAATTCCTTTAAACTTTCGCAAGTATTCATTCAAAGACATTTCTGGATCTTTTTTCATGTAAGTAAGTTGTTGATTAAGTTGGAATTGTCGCTCTTGAGAAGCTTGCGCGTAAGCTTCTTTGAGGGCTGCCCATACCTGCGCAGAGGTGTCAAGACCAATAACAATTCCGAGAGCTTCTTCAGATAAAGTGCCAATTATCCATCCTCTAAGCAAGCGATCGGCAGTTTTCCAGCGTTGATATGCTGGGTTAGGTGTTGTTTCTGCTCCTTCGGATGGAAAGTACAGGGGATGGAGGCGGGACGTCACCTGTGAGGTGATCAACTAAATCCTGGCTTTCTGTAAGTGCCAGAACTTGCTCACGCCATAGAGGATAATTATCAGATTTTAGTCTTAAGGTGACAAAATTGCCAACATTAAGAGATGCGGAAGACATGATTCTCTGGTACCAAGAAGAAAACAGAACAAAACGATGGATATTTAGAAATCTTCACCACACTTTTTATTGTGAGTGGGTTAGTGTATATATACTGATGTTAGAATATCTTACAGCTGTTACAATATATTACAGAGAGTGAATTACGGACTCAAAAATAGAAACTACCAAAATACTTGGAGTACAATCCGAAGAGTGCGAAATTAGAGGATTATAATTACCACAGATTATGCTAATTAATTACTTTCCTAAACACTGACTATGGATTCAAAAGCTTGCTGTTAACAGATACCCACTGTAATCTCCAAGTATTTAAAAGGCAGAGATCCCCTTTTGCAATGAAGAATTTCAGCCATGTCAATAACATTCCTTTCCTCTACGTTAAGTCCAATAAGCATACTTTTTTGGTAATTCACCTTTAGTCCCGAAATAAGTTCAATGTTCCTAAGAATACATTTAATCGTCCATGTGTTGTGTCTACTAAACTCCTCGAAAAGGATTGTGTCGTCCGCGAACTGTACATGAGAAACCTTAATATTATCATTACCTACCTCGACTCCTTTGAGAAGACCCAACTCAACTGATCTTTTAATCATCCCTCCCAATCCTTCTGCTGCGATGAGGAATAGAAATGGAGACAAGGGATCGCCTTGTCTTAGTCCTCGTTGTAGCGTAAATTCTTCGGTAGGACTCCCATTGACTAGCACAGATGTTGTTGCCGAACTTAAACATTCTTTGAGCCTTCCTCTCCATTTAGAAATGAAGCCCATTTTCTCCATCATGAAATCCAAGTAATTCCACTCAACACAGTCAGTCATAAGCTTTTTCGAAATCGACTTTGAATAACAAACTTGTCTTCTTATTTCTATTAGCTTCTTCAATCACCTCATTTGTAATCAAAACGCTGTGAAGGATCTGTCTCCCTCCCACAAAAGCATGTTGTTCCTTAGAAATGACAGAAGACATAACCTTTCTTAACTCAAGAATTTGCAAAAAGATTGAGCAACAAAGATTATGTTTTCTAACAATATTTTAGGCTTCACTGATGACAAAAAAAAATAAAAAAATATTATATAGATAAAGCCTAATTAAACAATTATTATCAGAAATTTCATCCGTGCTGGTCAACTTTTTTGTAGTAAGAATATATTCATATTTAAATACATACATATATTATATCGCTTTAGAGGATGCTAAAGAACCCTTTTGATTTTTGCTCAAGATAATGAAAAATCTATAAATTAACAACATAAGCAAATATATATATATATATATATAGAAACAGTTCAACAAGATTTTAGTATATCATTTCATTAAGAGAATTGAGGTTGTTCTTTAAGTTTAGCATTGGTACCTCGATTGGGAGCCCTTGGGGCTGGATTTCCATACCCGTCGGCTGTGCGTTATTTTCTATGTTAGAGGCCATTTTTGTGAGTAGGGTTAAAAATATGTGAGAGAGAAATTTGATGTCTGAAAAAAATAAAATCGAGGTGCAAAAGTAAGAAAATATTGTTGGAGCTTTTGGATGTAGACGAATATTAATGGGGTGATGAATATTAAGGTGACAAAAAATGACAGGTATGAAAGATTAATGAACTTTTTACCCTTTTGTTGAATTCAATTTCTAGATTTTTTTAATGATGTATGGATTGTGTCATTAAAGTACAGATTTAGTTGGAGGATCATCATATTTTATTTCTATTTTACCAGAACCGCCAGCCATATTCGCCACAACTGTGTTTAATATGTTGTTTACGTTACTATCCCAAATAAATAGGCAAGCAAGAACTTGCAGTGGGCATATATCAAAGAATTGCTACCAGCATGTGTAGTTTTAATAGAGTGCACAACTTTCGACTTTTGACTTTTAACTGCAATTGTTTTGCGTTAAACTATATAAACCACAATTTATAACCAAGTGGTGTTTGTAGTTTATAGTGCTCTTCTTAATTTTTTATTTTTTATTTTTATATTGCTCACCTATAAGTCCTGTTTCAAAATTAAGAGACATTTTATGTTAGTTGGTTTAATTCACAAGTAGCCGTTCAAATCCCAAAATATGTTTGCTAAATTACATATATATATGACGCACTATATATTCGCTATTAAGGCGCAAACTTGGAGTAGTCACTAAAACCTAGTCAAATTTTTCTATGTGCATGACATGACTTATTGAGGAATTAAAAGCATTCCATTAGGAGAAATAAGAAACCAAATGTTTTTGCTTTATACAACAGCAGACCAAATAAAAAAAATTCCACCAAATAGCAAACCATGCTTTTTAAAACAACCAACCTAAGAGCAAAATTAAATTAATAACATCCACTCTTTTCTTTTTAAAAACAATAATATTGTTTGAAACCGCATCAGGTCACGCATGGATTCATGTCTGCCTCATATCTGCAATTATAAATAAGAAAGGATAATAAACAGATATCCATAGCTTCTTTTAGCATCCCCCCTTAATATTCAAATTAATTTAGATCATCTTTAAAATTCAAAACTAATATTTATATATGATACCTTTCACTCATATATCTAGAATTTTTATATTTGTGATATTCAAATCTCCTAGTTAGAATTTTCAGGTTATTTAAATAATTTTGCAAAAAAAAAAAAAAAAAACACAATGTCAATCACCCGATTTATTTTTATGAAAATAATACCCGACCTAACACAGGTGTTACATGATCCTTAAATTTTTTAGATATTTCTCCAACACCATTTATTTCTCCACATTCCTACCGTACCTTTTCTTTCCCTCTCGTGGCTGGGTTTCCTTCTGGTTCAGTATTTTCTCTCATGTCATCATCAATGTTTTGTACACCGCCGTCATTGTTACGGAGATTTGCGTCGCCTGGAGGAAGAATTTGGCGAATAGGTTCTGCCTCCTACAGTAAAAGGCAGATTATATATGATGAAAACATGATAATTAAATCACTAGAATGAATGGAACTAGGTTTAATCAAGAGAAAGTTAAAGTCAGATTATGGTCTTGGGTGAATGCACATAATAAAGAGTTTGTTTATTCTTTCTCAGACTGGTGCATCACCCCTTTCGAGTGTTTAGAAAATTGTTGATGGAATGAGTTACGGTGATTCGGTTTTGTTATGTTTGTTGTACTTTGTTAATATGGGTTCAGAGTACCCCTTTGTACTCAATTTTGATAAAACTTCTTTTGCCTGATAAAAAAAAAATAAAGAGACAATTTTTCATAAACAATGAACTACACAATTTTTATAATGTATTTTGTTGTTGTGTTGTTCTTAATGAAATATTTTATCAAAAAAAAAAAATGTCAGTGTGTGTGAGTGAAAGAAACTTACGAGAGGCTCCAGATCTTCAGATTCACAGGTAAATAAACTAAATACACTACAATGCACTACAGTTGCACTATAAACAATGCTCTACAAGAAATTATTTTTCATAAATAATCCACTATAGTTGTTATGTATATTTAGTCGTGTGTGTGTGTGTGTGAGTGTGCGTGTGTGTGTTTGTGTGTGTGTGTGTGTGTGAGAGAGAGAGAGAGAGAGAGAGAGAGAGAGAGAGAGAGACTTCCTATATGCTTCAGGTCTTCAGAGTCACATGAGAATAAAATAAATACCGCCACCTTGATGAGAGAACGAAACTTTCTATTTCGGTGTTTATAGAACTGTGCAAAAATCAAGATAAATTTTCCTTTAGTTTATTAGTGTAAACCAACAATTATATATCTTTCTTACACAAACTATGAGCACATAAAGTTCAATGATACCATCCCCAGCCCCAAAGATAAGAGAACTTAAGTACACAGAAGCATAGCTCATCACGAGAGTGAAGGGCAAAGTAATGGCCAGACTAAGAGATAGAAATGTTGTGAAGACCTATACTAAGTTTGGTGAAACACGACATTTACACAATGAGAATAACGTAAATCTGTTGATGACATAAAATAAAGAATATCAATAGTAACCAGAGTTTTCAAGTATATAATCAATATATACAACATAATATTCTAGAAAACAAAAACTTTTTAAGAAAATTAACAAAGTTGCATTACAATTTTATAGGTGATATCCAAAGGCAAACTTAAAGGTAGAACCTGAAGCGTGCGAGCACAAGTTCTACAATTTCATTGTGTTGAAGCAATATAATATACAACCTATAATACAATTATTGAATGGTGATGATGAGGTGCATATGTTTGTAGGAGCAGTGAAAAACTATTCAAAACTTCATTTTTAGTATACAATGGATATATTATAAATTATGTAAAAACAAAACCACAATGTTGAAAAAACTCGATATAGGTTGTAATAATGTATTATATGAACATTTTTTTTTTGGATAAGGCATTAAAATGGAAGCACAAGGGGTGTTTCAACCCCATACAAGCGAAAAAGATCAGTCCCTTAGCTGATAAATTTAAAACAAATTCACGGAGTAGTACTCCAATCATAAAAGGAGAATGAAAGATGTTTTATCTTAGAAACCCCTCATATTTCTCTCTAAAAGGCCTTATTAGAGAGGTAGGGTGAAATCTTTTATCAACAGAAGTCAAGTTCATTCCCAAGCAATGTGGGATAAGTCCCAACACGCACCCTCGCGTGTAGGCCGGAATGGACGTCGAATTCTATCACATGAGTTAGGTTGCAGACCCAACATTGTCTTGGGTAGGCTTTGATACCATGTAAAAATATGAAGAACTCTCATAACCATTAGAATTGTATTGCTAAATATTCACAAGAAAAGAGATACATATATACACAAAAACTATCATAATCTAGAGCCACAATCTTCTCCTCTGAATAAGGTAAAATACTATATACAAACTCTTGCCAAAATATTATCCAATCTAGCTTAGGAGAAGAAATGCTCAAAAATATAATATATACCATATATACGCTAATACTAGCAGCAACACGTGAGGGTCTAGATGTGATCTAGGGTTCAATGTCCAAAAACTCTATATAGGTTGTAATAATCTATCATGCAAATATTGATACTCTAGCACGATCAAGATATGATGTAGGGTTTAAGGATTAGGGTCAAAGACCACTTCTATATATTCCGTACTTGAACACAATGTATATATTTTTTTTTAAGACATAGGATTTGGATATTGTCTACGTATAATTTCAAAAGTAGGTTTTTCAACCTTTTTTCCGTAGAAAAAGTAATGACAAATTGAGGACTTTATAGTTAAGAAGTACAATTACAATTTCAAGACTTAAAAGAAGAAAATACAAAAGGGAAATAGAGGTAAGAAGATGCCGAATAAGAGCGTCATTGTCTTCACATTGAATGCATCAACTAGCATATGACGTACAACACGCGCCATTTCAAGCCAAGAGAAGGAGAATCATTTCGGAATCATATGATCAATGTTGTGTATAAATGACTATTTTTATCCTATTTATGTGTGGAGATTAATTAAATTAACAGAATTCCATCGAAGATTGTATTGGGATTGTGATTTTCCTTCAGTGGCAACTCTAACTTAGTTTAAGTTTGAAGTTATCCAAGTTGATTTTCCTTTTAACCACCATAATGGCACTTATGTTCAAGTAAAATCAACTCTTTATTTTCTATTGCAATGTACAAGAGAGCGAAGGTGGCGGAGCAGGGGACTTGGGTGAACGGAGAATGGCAATGGGCCTGGCAATGGCGGCGCCCATTTTTTGAGTGGGAAATAGACTTGTGAGTGAGCTTGAAGAGCATCTTCAATTTGCTGAAATTTGTGAAGGTTCAGAAGATAAGTGGGTTTGGAAAGCTGAGTTAAGGTGTTTACACCGTTAAGTATGCATATAACTTGTTGTCGCAAATGGTCAATGGTTCGGATGATATGGTTTCTTTTAAGGATTTTTGGAAGATGAATGCCCCTCTCAAGATGAACGTCTTTGCGTGGAAGGTTATTTTAAATAAGTTTCCTACGAAACACAGTTTGATCAAAAGAGGAGTTGAGGAGTTAAACTCCAATGCTGACTGCGTTTTGTGTGGAACAGGGGTGGAGGAATCAGACCATTTATCAACGCAAGAACCTGGTGGTGGATCAAGGTGCAATTTACTTGCTTTCATTTTTCATTCATTAATTTGATTAATTTGCATATGATGTGTATTGGTGGTTAGTGTTTTCCTTTAGTTTCATGTTGAGTATTCCTTGTCGTCGGCAGATCTGTTTGTGTTTAATAAAATTTTCTAACAAAAAAAAAATCCTTATTTTCTATTATACATTCCAAGAATCATTGAATACACCATCACGTGTCGCCGGGCACGTGCCAGTCCCAGCTAAGAGAAGGTGAACTCAATATAGATTGTAATAATCTATCATACAAGTATTAAAAAACTATCGGCAATATGCGAGAATCTAGATATATGATCTAGGGTTCAGGATTTAGGGTCGAAACATGGTTTCTATATTCATACTTGATCAGCGCAATGCATGTGTTCTTTTTCAACACATAAGGATCTATATATGATCTAGGTATAATTCCAAAGAGTAGGTACAGTTTTATTTTTATGCATATAAAAAGTAATAACGACTATATCAATAAAGGCGAGTTAATAAGGTTTCGCCTTATCAATATATATATATATATATATATATATATATATATATATATATATATATATATATATATATATATGTAAAGGTGAATTTATTAAGAAGTATGGACACACTTTTCAAGCTCTCAAAACAATTACTACAAAAGAGAAATAGAGTTGAAGAAGGTGATGGAAACTAATGTGGAAGTCTTTAGGGGATGAAACACGTACGTCGCCAAGAGCGTTATTGTCTTCACACCAGCACATGGCGTACAACTTGTGCCAGTTCCAGCTTAACTAGAGAAGGATAATCAATCCAGGAATCGTATAAATGTTGTGTATAAATGATTTTATCTGTCGTATTTATGGGTTGGGAGTATTTAAGAAAACATGATTCCATACAAATATCGTTTTAGGGTTGTGATTTTCCTTCAGCACAAGCTCCAGTTTGCTCTAATTTTCTCATAATGGCACTTGTGTTCCATCTCTGAAGATTTTATCTGTCGGAGATTCAAGATGAAAAGACACCTAAGAAAAAACTAAAGGAGTTTGGTTATTGAGAGACGAAGATCTCGTCTTGCTTGCCAAGGAAAACCACTTTTTTTCAGCCAACTATACTAAAAGCTCTAGTTAAAAGACTAAGTATATGTTCTAGAAGAAGCTAATGTGTTTCAAGTTATGCATACCAATTCCGTTTTTTTCTCGTCTGCTCGTACTCTTTTCTCAATTTCCCATCCATCTAGACGCTCCTGGAGGGATAACGGGTACCTCTTCGGGAATATAGGGATAGAACGATCTTCCACCACCGGAAACGTGTGATAATCTCCCTGTGAAAGACCACCAATCGCCAGAGGAAATCTTTTATTTTCATCTATTACCAAGAGATGCTTAGTGACGACATTTGACGTTGTAGCCTGTAATTAACTACATATGTTAGAACATAAAATGGAGGAAAACTCAAGGAAAAGTCAATACACAATACTTTGAGATATACTTAAGTGATTTACTTTGTTCTTAGAATATTTACGATATATATACTGATATATATAATATACTGTTTATTTTTCACAATTTTACCTGAAGAATCTCCAAGATAAATTCATATTTGTCTTGAAACTGGTGAAGTCGAAAAAATGCGTCATACTTTTCTATTGATTTTGTTGGCCTTCTTTCCCTTCGGGATGCTGCAGTGAAAGATAAATATAGATCTGTAACAAGCATATGTTTAAACCTTTCACACAAGCATCAAAATATTTAAGGAAAACTTTAGAGTACTGCCATCATGAATTTATGCACATTTCCAATTCAAGAATCTACAAAAATATTGAGCAACAAAGATTATGTTTTCTAACAAATATTTTAGGCTTCACTAATGATAAAAAAAAAAAAAAAAAAAAAAAAAAAAAAAAAAAAAAAAAAAACTTATATAGATGAAGCCTAATAAAACAATTATCATCAGAACTTTCATCAGTGCTGGTCAACTTAATTTTTTGTAGTAAGAATATATATTCATATTTAAATCCATACACACATATATTGTAACGCTTTAGAGGATGCATAAGAACCCTTTTGGTTTTTGCTCAAGATGATGAAAAATCTATCAATCAACTACGTAAGCAAAGAAAAAATGTATAGGAACAGTTCAACAAGATTTTAGTATATCATTTCATTATGAAATTTGTGGTTGTTCTTGAAGTTTAGCATTGGTACCTCGATCGGGAGCCCTTGAGGCTGGATTTCCATTCCCGTCGGCTGTGCGTTATTCTCAATGTTAGAGGCCATTTTTATGAGTAGGGTTACAAATATCTGAGAGAGAAATTTGATGTCCGAAAAAAATAAATCGAGGTGCAAATAATAAGTTTGGTGTCTGAATTTATGGGCACAAAAGTATAAAAAAAAAAAATTGTTGGAGCTTTTGGAAGTGCACGAATATTAATGGGGTGATGAATATTAAGGTGACAAAAAATGACAGGTATTAAGATTAATGAAACTTTTACCTTTTGTTGAATTCAAATTTAAAGATTTTTTTGATGATGTATGGATTGTGTAATTAAATTACAGATTTAGTTGGATAAATTGTATTTTATTTCTGTTTTTACAAGAAATGCCAGCCGTATTCGCCACATTACTAAATATATACAGTACATATTTTAATATTACACAATCTGATTATATAGACTTTAATATAGAGCCTGTGTATAATGAATAACGCTATAAAGTGTGCCAATATAGAAATTTGAGTACTATGCCCTCTCTCTCTCTCTCTCTCTCTCTCTCTCTCTCTCTCTCTCTCTCTCTCTCTCTCTCTCTCTCTCTCTCGATATATTTATATATATATATATATATATATATATATATATCTGTTTGTGTGTGTGTGTGACCATAATTTAGAGCTTTCTATTCTATATGTACATGGATAAAATTTCATGATTATTTTTATAAACAACTCCTGCTGATTTTGAGTAGCAGTAACCTCAGCTTGAGCTACATCAGAAGACACTTAAGGAGCAACAACAGAGTTAGCAGAATGAGATGAATTGTTAACTCTTTTACCAGTAGGGCCATTCCACCCTGGTGGATACCCAATCAACTGAAAACACTTATCAACTCTGTGGCCAGAGTACCCACAATGAGTACACCTGAGTTTCTTTTTCTCCTCCTTAGAAAGAGGAGTTTGTTATACTGAGGGGCAGTGTTAGTAGTAGAAAAATTCTGTTTCTGTGGCTTTTGAAAGTTTCTGTTTCCTGTGAACATAGCCAAAACCTCTGAGGGGAGAGGAGTACAGATCTCCCTCTGATTCTCTTCCTGCAATAACATAGAGTAAACTCGAGACAACCCTAGAAGAGGAGAGAGCAACAAAATCTGACTCCTAAGAGCAGAATAGGACTCACTTAGTCCTATCAAAAACTTCAAAACACAGTCATATTGTTGAATACCAATCATAATCTTATTCACATTGCAAGTACAATTTCCGAATGTGCAAGCAACAACAGGCATCTGACTAGCATACTCATCCCAAAGAACCCTGAAATTGTTGTAATAATCAGTCATAGAAAGAGTTCCCTGTGTGATAGTTAAGAGAGACTTTTGGAGCTGATAAACCCTTGATCTATCTGTTCTATCAAATCTAGTTTTCAACTCAATCCACAAGTCATGTGCAGAGTCAAAATATAACAAACTTTGCCTGAGTTCTTTTGAGACAGAATTTAGCAACCAGGACAGAACAAGACTATTTGCACGAGACCAACAGTTTTTCATAAGAGGATCAGAATCAGATGGACAAGGTAGTGTGCCATCGATAAATTAAATCTTGTTCTTAATCTTTAGGGCCATCTGAATGCCTTTACACCAAGAGATATAGTTCTTTCCTGTGAAAATATCACCCACAATCGAAGAACCAGTGTGATCATGTGATCCTAAGAAACAAACGGATGTAGAATCGTCACTCGGAATTTTTCCCCGGAACAGTAGATGAACTCGTATTAGAAGAAGTCATGATTATCAATCGAACAACGTGATAATCGGAGCAACAGATCAAAAATACCCAAATCAACTGAACAATCAATTTGATCAAAACGAAGAAACTAAACTGAACAATCAACCGATTGCAGAGATCAATTGATCAAAAAACGCGATCAATTGCAGAAATTAGCAGCGGAAAACAGATCGTAAAAACCTAAAACTCAATGATACCATATTGAATTTGTGATCCGATCAAATTAACATTCATCATAAACACAATCGGAGCAATTGAGAATCGGAATCAAAAGATTAGCACAATTCGACGATTGAATCGAAAGATTACAGAGTGTTGTTGTGTTGACGATTGAGAGATTAATCTCATCAAAATATCTGGAGAAAACAAAGTGAAAAAATAAAGTACAGAACCTGATATATATACAGGAGCGGGCAAGAGGAAACTTTCCGAATAAGGAAAGTCGGAAGCTAACAGCTATAACGACTATTTAAAATATTTCCAAAAATGGAAACTCTAGAATAAAATAATTTATATAATTTAATACTAACAGTAAATTTAATTCAAAACATCCACTCTCCTTCTTAGAACAAAAACACTGAAAAAGCACCAGGTTTCATTATCTCCACATGGCCTCATATCTGCAATCATGGCCACATGGCCTTCTTTTAGCAGCGATGCCCACTTAATATTCATGTTGATTTAGATCAATTTCAAAATTTAAATAATAACATTTCGTTATGATACCTTTCATTCATATATCTAGAATTTCAATATCTATGATATTCAAATTAACTTGTTAGAATCTTCATGTTATATGAAAAATTGATTTTTGTCTTTAAACTGGAAAACTCGAAAAAATGCGCCATACTTTTCTAATGATTTTGTTGGCCTTTTTTCCCCTCGGAATGATGACGGCATTCCTGAATTTGGTTTTTTGCTGTAATGAAAGATACATATAGATCTGTAACATGACTGAACTATGTGTTTAAACTTTTCGCACAAGCATCAAAATATTTAAGAAAAACTTTTAGAGTACTGCCATCATGAATGTATGCACATTTCCAGTTCAAGAATTTACAAAAAGATTGAGCAACAAAGATTATGTTTTCTAACAATTATTTTAGGCTTCACTTATGATAAAAAAAAAAACAAAAAACAAAAAACAAAAACTTATATAGATGAAGCCTAATTAAACAATTATTATCAGAAATTTCATCAGTGCTGGTCAACTTTTTTGTAGTAAGAATATATTCATACTTAAATATGTACAAACATATATTATATCGCTTTATAGGATGCTAAAGGACCATTTTGGTTTTTGCTCAAGATGATGAAAAACTATCAATTAACTATTTAACCAAAGAAAATTAATATATGTATATAAACAGTTCAACAAGATTTTAGTATATCATTTCATTAAGAAAATTGAGGTTGTTCTTGAAGTTTAGCATTGGTACCTCGACGGGGAGCCCTTGGGACTGGATTTCCATACCCGTCGGCTGTGCGTTATTTTTTATGTTGGAGGCCATTTTTGTGAGTAGGGTTACAAATATGCGAGAGAGAAATTTGATGTCCGAAAAAAATTAATCGAGGTGCAAATAACAAAGTAGTTGTGGTGTCTGAGTTTATGGGCACAAAAGTAAGAAATTATTGTTGGAGCTTTTGGATGTGGACGAGTATTAATAGGGTGATGAAGATTAAGGTGAGAAGAAATGACAGGTATGAAAGATTAATGAACTTTTTACCCTTTTGTTGAATTCAAATTTCATGATTTTTTTTAAGAGGTCTGAATTGTGTCATCAAATACAGATCTAGTGGGAGGATCATCATATTTTATTTCTATTTTACCAGAACCGCTAGCCATATTCACCACAACTACGTACTAAACTGGAAAAGTAACACAATTGTGCTCAACATGTTGTTTACGTTACTATCCCAAGTAAATAAGCTAGCAAGAACTTGCAATGAGCCGTTCAAATCCCAAAATATATTTGCTATTACATATATATATGACGCAAAATGTATGCGCTATTATGGCGCAAACTTGGAGTAGTCACTAAAACCTAGTCAAATTTTTCTATGTGTATGATACGACTTATTGAGGAATTAAAAACATTACATTAAACTAGTTATCGCATAAGCAACTACCAAAGACTAAGTGTATTCTCTAGAAGAAGCTAATGTGTTTCAAGTTATGCATACCAATTCCGTTTTTTTCTCGTCTGCTCGTACTCTTTTCCAATTTCCCATCCATCTAGACGCTCCTGGAGGGATAACGGGTACCTATTCGGGATTATAGGGATAAAACGATCTTCCACCACCGGAAACGTGTGATAATCTCCCTGTGAAAGACCACCAATCACCAGAGGAAACTTTTATTTTCATCTATTACCAAGAGATGCTTACTGATGACATTTGACGTTGTAGCCAGTAATTAACTAGATCTGTTAGAACATAAAATGGAGGAAAACTCAAGGAAAAGTTAATACGCAATACTCTGAAATATACTTAATTAAGTGATTCACTTTGTTCTTAGAATATTTACGATATATATTCTTATATATATAATATACTATTTATTTTTCACAATTTTACTTGAAGAATTAATCTCTAATATAAATTCATTTTTGTCTTGAAACTGGTGAAGTCGAAAAAATGCGTCATACTTTTCTATTTTCTATTGATTTTGTTGGCCTTCTTTCCATTCGGGATGATACGGCATTCCCAAATTTGTTTGTTGCTGCAATGAAAGATATATATATATAAATCTGTAATATGACTGAACTATGTGTTTAAACCTTTCGCACAAGCATCAAAATATTTAAGGAAAACTTTAAGAGTACTTTTTTTTTTTTTTTTTGATAAGACGAGATTAATTATCGAAGCACAAGGGGTGCTTGAACCCTTACAAAATCAAGCAAAACAATGTGAACACATCAAGTCATCCAAGACACTCTAAAGGATTAGTGTACCAATCTGAAAATGAGAACAAGAAGGATCTTTTGTTTGCTTTCAACCAAACCCACATCTTTGCTTTTATCGTATCCACAACTCTCTCAATATCAACATCCCCTCCTTCGAAGATGACTCCATTTCTTGTAATCCATACTGACCACACCACAAAGAACCACAAACTCTTCCCCTCCTCACCCCTTTCTTGTTTCGGCATTAGACCTATGCTTTGAGTGAACTGCTTTGTTGGGTTCTTTTGCAAGACTGTGTGAATGCCCAGCCATCCGAAACATCTCGCCCAAATAAAGAAGGTGACCTTACATTCTCCAAAGAGGTGGTCAACGTCGTCCTTTCCGCTGCTGCAAAGAACACAAGCTTTAGAAATTTCTGGATTAGTGACGCCTCTCCTGCGAAGATTCGCTTTCGTCGGAATCCTATTAAGAATTATTCTCCAAGCGAATATCATAATATTAGGTTGGGATGCTGCTGATGTCCAGAAAAGTTTAAAAAATTCTGAATTCTCATGTTGAGGCTGCCTATTCAAAATTTTGTACGAAGAGCAAAAAAAGTACTTTCCCGTGCCTTCGTGCTTCCACCTCCACTTGTCTGGTTGATTTTCTGTCATATTCAATTCATTCAACTCCTCGATTAACTCGTGCATCAGTTGATTCTCCCATTCAAAAAAACCCCTTCTCCATCTCCAAATCCATTGCCAGCCTGCTTCGGTCCATCTCCCCATGTCTGCGATTGTTGAGTTCTTATCATTAGACACTAGGAATAGTCTATTAAATCTGTTTGATAATGATCCATTCCTCAACCAACAGTCATGCCAAAATTGCGTACTTCTGCCGTTGCCCACTACTCTTTCCATCCCCTCTTCCGTCCAAGCATTCTCCTTAAGCATTTTTTGTAGATCATTCCACCATGTCGACCACTTTGGTCTCGCGGTCAGATTAGTCCTAGTTTTTGTGTTGAGCCCATCTGAACCATATTTAGAGATCAAAACGTCTTTCCATAAACCCTTCTCCTCACTCAAAAATCTCCATATCCACTTACCAAGCAATGCTAAATTAAACCACTCCAGGTTTTTAATATTAAGTCCCCCCTCTTTCTTCTCTCTACAAATCTGCTCCCATTTGACCCACGCAACTTTTTTCGCCTCTTTTTTTCCCACCCAAAGAAAGTTTCTTTCAATCCTTGTTAATAATCTGATCACTTTCTTAGGTGCTTTCTAGAAAGAGAGAGTAAATAGATGAACCTGTAAGAACTGATTTTAGGAGAGTAATCCTACCGCCAAGAGATAAAGATCTGTTCTTCCACGGCGAAAGTTTGCTCTTCAACAGCTCGATCATAGGTGAGCTATAATGAATTCTTCTTGGGTTTATACCCACTGTAATCCCCAAGTATTTAAAAGGCAGAGATCCCGTTTTGCAATGAAGAATTCCAGCCATGTCAATAACATTCCTTTCCTCTACGTTAAGTCCAATAAGCATACTTTTTTGGTAATTCACCTTTAGTTCCAAAATAAGTTCAAAGTTTCTGAGAATACATTTAATCGCCCATGTGTTGTGTCTACTAAACTCCCCAAAAATGATTGTTTCGTCCGCGAACTGTACATGAGAAACCTTAATATTATCATTACCTACCTCGACTCCTTTGAGAAGACCCAACTCAACTGATCTTTTAATCATCCCTCCCAATCCTTCTGCTGCGATGAGGAATAGAAATGGAGACAAGGGATCGCCTTGTCTTAGTCCTCGTTGTAGCGTAAATTCTTCGGTAGGACTCCCATTGACTAGCACAGATGTTGTTGCCGAACTTAAACATTCTTTGATCCATCCTCTCCATTAAGAATTGAAGCCCATTTTCCCCATCATGAAATCCTAGTAATTCCACTCAACACAGTCAGACATAAGCTTTTTCGAAGTCGACTTTCAATAACAAACTTGGCTTCTTATTTCTTTTAGCTTTTTCAATCACCTCACTTATAATCAAAACGCTGTCAAGGATCTGTCTCCCTCCCACAAAAGCCTGTTGTTCCTTAGAAATGACAGAAGACATAACCTTTCTTAATTCAAGAATTTACAAAAAGATTGAGCAACAAAGATTATGTTTTCTAACAATATTTTAGGCTTCACTGATGACAAAAAAAAAAAAAAAACTTATATAGATGAAGCCTAATTAAACAATTATTATCAGAAATTTCATCCGTGCTGGTCAACTTTTTTGTAATAAGAATATATTCATATTTAAATACATACATATATTATATCGCTTTAGAGGATGCTAAAGAACCCTTTTGATTTTTGCTCAAGATGATGAAAAATCTATAAATTAACTACGTAAGCAAAATATATATATATATATATGTATATATATATATATGTATATATATATATATGTATATATATATGTATAGAAACAGTCCAACAAAATTTTAGTATATCAATTCATTCAGAAAATTGAGGTTGTTCTTGAAGTTTAGCATTGGTACCTCGATTTCCATACCCGTCGGTTGTGCGTTATGAGTAGGGTTAAAAATATGTGTGAGAGAGAAATTTGATGTCTGAAAAAAATAAAATCGAGGTGCAAAAGTAAGAAAATATTGTTGGAGCTTTTGGATGTGGACGAATATTAATGGGGTAATGAATATTAAGGTGACAAAAAATGACAGGTATGAAAGATTAATGAACCTTTTACCCTTTTGTTGAATTCAATTTCAACATTTGTTTTTATGATGTATGGATTGTGTCATTGAAGTACAGATTTAGTTGGAGGATCATCATATTTTATTTCTATTTTACCAGAACCGCCCGCCATATTCGCCACAACTGTGCTTAATATGTTGTTTACGTTACTATCCCAAATAAATAAGCAAGCAAGAACTTGCAGTGAACATATATCAAAGAACTGCTACCCACATGTGTAGTTATAATATAGTGCACAACTTTTGACTTTTAACTGCAATTGTTTTGCGTTAAACTATATAAACCACAACTACAATTTATAATCAAGTGGTGTTTGTAGTTTAAGTTCTCTTCTTAATTTTTTATTTTTTATTTTTATAATGCTCACCTCTAAACCCTGTTTTAATTTAAGAGACATTTTATGTTAGTTGGTTTAATTCACAAGTAGCCGTTCAAATCCCAAAATGTATCTGCTATTACATATATATATGACGGAAAATGTATTCGCTATTAAGGCGCAAACTTGGAGTAGTGACTAAAACCTACTCAAATTTTTCTATGTGCATGACACGACTTATTGAGCATTCCATTAGGAGAAATAAGAAACCAAATGTTTTTGCTTTATACAACAGCAGACCAAATAAAAACAATTCCACCAAATAGCAAACCATGCTTTATAAAACAACCAACCTAAGAGCAAAATTAAATTAATAACATCCACTCTTTTCTTTTTAAAAACAATAATATTGTTTGAAACCGCATCAGGTCACGCATGGATTCATGTCTGCCTTATATCTGCAATTATAAATAAGAAAGGATATTAAACAGATACCCATAGCTTCTTTTAGCATCCCCACTTAATATTCAAATTAATTTGGATCATTTTTAAGATTCAAAACTAATATTTATTTATGATACCTTTCATTCATAATCTAGAATTTTTATGTTTGTGGTATTCAAATCTCCCAGTTAGAATTTTCAGGTTATTTAAATAATTTTGCAAAAAAAAAAAACAATGTCAATCACCCGATTTTACTTTTATGAAAATAATACCCGACCTAACACAGGTGTTACATGATCCTTAAATTTTTTAGATATTTCTCCAACACCATTTATTTTTCCACATTGCTACCGTACCTTTTCTTTCCCTCTCGTGGCTGAGTTTCCTTCTGGTTCACTATTTTCTCTCATGTCATCATCAGTGTTTTGTACACCGCCGTTATTGTTACGGATATTTGCGTCGTCTGGAGGAAGAATTCGGCGAATAGGTTCTGCCTCCTACAGTAAAAGGCAGATTATATATGATGAAAACATGATAATTAAATCAATAGAATGAATGGAATTAGGTTTAATCAAGAGACAATTAAAGTCAGATTATGGTCTTCGGTGAAAACACATAATAAAGAGTTTGTTTATTCTTTCTCGACTGGTGCATCACCCCTTTGGAGTGTTTAGAAAATTGTTGATGGAATGAGTTACGGTGATTCGGTTTTGTTTTGTTTGTTGTACTTTGTTCATATGGGTTCGGAGTACCCCTTTGTACTCAATTTTAATAAAACTTCTTTTGCCTGATAAAAAAAAAAAATCAAGAGACAATTTTTCATAAACAATGAACTACACAATTTTATAGTGTATTTTGTTGTTGTGTTGTTCTTAATAAAATGTTTTATCAAAAATAAAAATAAAAAATGTCAGTGTGTGTGAGTGAAAGAAACTTACTAGAGGCTCCAGATCTTCAGATTCACAGGTAAATAAACTAAATACACTACAATGCACTACAGTTGCACTATAAACAATGCACTACAGTTGCACTATAAACAATGCTCTACAAGAAATTATTTTTCATAAATAATCCACTATAGTTGTTATGAATATTTAGTCGTGTGTGTGTGTGTGTGTGTGAGTGTGTGTGTGTCTGTGAGAGAGAGAGAGAGAGAGAGAGACTTACTATAAGCTTCAGGTCTTCAGAGTCACATGAGAATAAAATAAACACCGCCACCGTGATGAGAGAACAAAATCTTTCTATTCCGGTGCTTATAGAACTGTGCAAAAATCAAGATAAATTTTCCTTTAGTTTATTAGCGTAAACCAACAATTATATATCTTTCTTACACAAACTATGAGCACATAAAGTTCAGTGACACCATCCCCCAGCCCCAAAGATGAGATTTAGTTGTAAATGATTTATGTCAAGCACATCCAAAGATAAGAGAACATAAGTACACATAAGCATAGCTCATCACGAGAGTGAAGCCAAAGTAATGGCCAGACTAAGGGATAGAAATGTTGTGAAGACTTATACTAAGTTTGGTGAAACACAACATTCAAACAATGAGAATAACGTAAATCTGTTGATGACATAAAATAAAGAATATCAATAGTAACCAGAGTTTTCAAGTATATAATCAACATATACGACACAAAATTCTAGAAAAAATAAACCTTTTTAAGAAAATTAACAAAGTTGCATTACAATTTTATAGGTGATATCCAAAGGTAAACTTAAAGGTAGAACCTGAAGCATGCGAATTCTACAATTTCATTGTGCTGAAGAAATATCATGTACAACCTATAATACAATTATTGAATGGTGATGATGAGGTGCATATGTTTGTAGGAGCAGTGAAAAACTATTCAAAACTTCATTTTTAGTATTACAATGGATATATTATAAATTATGTAAAAACAAAACCACAATGTTGAAAAAACTCGATATAGGTTGTAATAATGTATTATATGAACTTTTTTTTTTTGGATAAGGCATTAAAATGGAAGCACAAGGGGTGTTTCAACCCCATACAAGCTCAAAGATCAGTCCCTTAGCTGATAAATTTAAAACAAATTCAAGGAGTAGTACTCCAATCATAAAAGGAGAATGAAAAATATTTTATCTTAGAAACCCCTCATATTTCCCACTAAAAGGCCTTATTAGAAAGGGAGGGGGAAATCTTTTATCAACAGAAGTCAAGTTCATTCCCAAGCAATGTTGGATAAGTCCCAACACGCACCCTCGCGTGTAGGCCGGAATGGACATCGAATTCTATCACGTGACTTAGGTTGCAGACCCAACATTGTCTTGGGTAGGCTTTGATACCATGTACAAATATGAAGCACTCTCATAACCATTAGAATTGTATTGCTAAATATTCACAAGAAAAGAGATACATATATACAGAAAAACTATCATAATCTAGAGCCACAATCTTCTTCTCTAAATAAGGTAAAATACTATATACAAACTCTTGCCAAATTATTATCCAATCTAGCTTAGGAGAAGATATGCTAAAAAATCTAATATATACCATATATACGCTAATACTAGCAGCAACACGTGAGGGTCTAGATGTGATCTAGGGTTCAATGTCCAAAAACTCGATATAGGTTGTAATAACCTATCATGCAAATATTGATTCTCTAGCACGATCTAGATATGATGTAGGGTTTAAGAATTAGGGTCAAAGACCACTTCTATATATTCCGTACTTGAGCAGAATGTATATATTCTTTTTTAAGACATAGGATTCGGATATTGTCTACGTATAATTTCAAAAGTAGGTTTTTCAACCTTTTTTCCGTAGAAAAAGTAATGACAAATTGAGAACTTTATAGTTAAGAAGTACAACTACAATTTCAAGACTTAAAAGAAGAAAATACAAAAGGGAAATAGAGGTGAAGAAGATGCCGAATTTTTTCAAAAAGTCTTTTGTGGATGTCACGCGTCAATAAGAGCGTCATTGTCTTCACATTGAATGCATCAACTAGCATATGACGTACAACACGCGCCATTTCAAGCCAAGAGAAGGAGAATCATTTCGGAATCATATGATCAGTGTTGTGTATAAATGACTATTTTTATCCTATTTGTGTGTGGAGATTAATTAAATTAAGAGAATTCCATCCAAGATTATATTGGGATTGTGATTTTCCTTCAGCGGCAACTCTAACTTAGTTTAAGTTTGAAGTTATCCAAGTTGATTTTCATTTTAACCATTATAATGGCACTTATGTTCAAGTAAAATCAACTCTTTATTTTCTATTGCAATGTACAAGAGGGCGAAGGTTGCGGAGCAGGGGACTTGGGTGAACGGAGAACGACAATGGGCCTGGCAATGGCGGCGCCCATTTTTTGAGTGGGAAAATAGACTTGTGAGTGAGCTTGAAGAGCATATTCAATTTGCTGAAATTTGTGAAGGTTCAGAAGATAAGTGGGTTTGGAAAGCTGAGTTTAGGTGTTTACTCGTTAAGTGGTAAATGGTTCGGAGGATATGGTTTCTTTTAAGGATTTTTGGAAGATGAATGCCCCTCTCAAGATGAAAGTCTTTGCGTGGAAGGTTATTTTAAATAAGTTTCCTACGAAACACAGTTTGATCAAAAGCGGAGTTGAGGTGTTAAACTCCAATGCTGACTGCGTTTTGTGTGGAACAGGGGTGGAGGATTCAGACAATTTATCAAAGCAAGAACCTGGTGGTGGATCAAGGTGCAATCTACTTGCTTTCCTTTTTTGTTCATTAATTGGATTAATTTGCCTATGATGTGTATTGGTGGTTAGTGTTTTCCTTTAATTTCAGATTGAGTATTCCTTGTACTTGTCTTCACATTGAATACACCATCACGTGTCGCCGGGCACGTGCAGTCCGAGCTAAGAGAAGGTGAACTCAATATAGATTGTAATAATCTATCATACAAGTATTAAAAAACTATCGGCAATATGCGAGAATCTAGATATATGATCTAGGGTTTAGGATTTAGGGTCGAAACCTGGTTTCTATATTCATACTTGATCAGCGCAATGCATGTATTCTTTTTCAACACATAAGGATCTATGTATGATCTAGGTATAATTCCAAAGAGTAGGTACAGTTTTATTTTTATGCATATAAAAAGTAATAAAGACTATTTCAATAAAGGCGAGTTAATAAAGTTTCGCCTGATCAAATATATATATATGTAGAGGTGAATTTATTAAGAAGTATGGACACACTTTTCAAGCTCTCAAAACAATTACTACAAAAGAGAAATAGAGTTGAAGAAGGTGATGGAAACTAATGTGGAAGTCTTTAGGGGATGAAACACGTACGTCGCCAAGAGCGTTATTGTCTTCACACCAGCACATGGCGTACAACTTGTGCCAGTTCCAGCTTAACTAGAGAAGGATAATCAATCCAGGAATCGTATAAATGTTGTGTATAAATGATTTTATCTGTCGTATTTATGGGTTGGGAGTATTTAAGAAAACATGATTCCATACAAATATCGTTTTAGGGTTGTGATTTTCCTTCAGCACAAGCTCCAGTTTGCTCTAATTTTCTCATAATGGCACTTGTGTTCCATCTCTGAAGATTTTATCTGTCGGAGATTCAAGATGAAAAGACACCTAAGAAAAAACTAAAGGAGTTTGGTTATTGAGAGACGATGATCTCGTCTTGCTTGCCGAGGAAAACCACTTTTTTTCAGCCAACTATACTAAAAGCTCTAGTTAAAGTGGTTATCGCGTAAGCAACTACCAAAGACTAAGTATATGTTCTAGAAGAAGCTAATGTGTTTCAAGGTATGCATACCAATTCCGTTTTTTTCTCGTCTGCTCGTACTCTTTTCTCAATTTCCCATCCATCTAGACGCTCCTGGAGGGATAACGGGTACCTCGTCGGGAATATAGGGATAGAATATTTACGATATATATACTGATATATATAATATACTATTTATTTTTCACAATTTTACCTGGAGAATCTCCAAGATAAATTCATTTTTGTCTTGAAACTGGTGAAGTCGAAAAAATGCGTCATACTTTTCTATTGATTTTGTTGGCCTTCTTTCCCTTCTGGATGATGACGGCATTCCCGAGTTTGGTTGTTGCTGCAGTGAAAGATAAATATAGATCTGTAACATGACTGAACTATATGTTTAAACCTTTCACACAAGCATCAAAATATTTAAGGAAAACTTTAGAGTACTGCCATCATGAATTTATGCACATTTCCAATTCAAGAATTTACAAAAATATTGAGCATCAAAGATTATGTTTTCTAACAAATATTTTAGGCTTCACTAATGATAAAAAAAAACTTATATAAATGAAGCCTAATTAAACAATTATCATCAGAAATTTCATCAGTGCTGGTCAACTTAATTTTTTGTAGTAAGAATATATATTCATATTTAAATCCGTACACACATATATTGTAACGCTTTAGAGGTTGCTTAAGAACCCTTTTGGTTTTTGCTCAAGATGATGAAAAATCTATCAATTAACTACGTAAATGTATAGGAACAGTTCAACAAGATTTTAGTATATCATTTCATAAGAAATTTGTGGTTGTTCTTGAAGTTTAGCATTGGTACCTTGAGGCTGGATTTGCCATTTTTATGAGTAGGGTTACAAATATCTGAGAGAGAAATTTGATGTCTGAAAAAAATAAATCGAGATGCAAATAATAAGTTTGGTGTCTGAATTTATGGGCACAAAAGTAAAAAAAATAAAATTGTTGGAGCTTTTGGAAGTGCACGGATATTAATGGGGTGATGAATATTAAGGTGACAAAAAATGACAGGTATTAAGATTAATGAAACTTTTACCTTTTGTTGAATTCAAATTTCAAGATTTTTTTTTTGATGTATGGATTGTGTCATTAAATTACAGATTTAGTTGGATAACTGTATTTTATTTCTATTTTTGCAAGAAATGCCAGCCGTATTCGCCACATTACTAAATATATACAGTACATATTATTTATATTACACAACTTGTTTATATAGACTTTAATATAGAGCCTGTGTATAATGAATAACGCTATAGAGTGTGCCAATATAGAAATTTGAGTAGTATGCCCTCTCTCTCTCTCTCGATATATATATATATATATATATATATATATATATATATATATATATATATATATATATATATATGTGTGTGTGTGTGTGTGTGTGTGACAATAGTTTAGAGCTTTCTGTTCTATATGTACAGGGATAAAATTTCATGATTATTTTCAGATATGAATAAAAGAAAACAATGGGAAAGCCTTAATATGATATATATATATATATATATTTATATATATATATATATATATATATATATAGTTACTTTTACCTTATTTGTCTTATATATGTATCAAATAAATAATTTTCTCATGATGCTGTAAAAGCGCATAACACACCAAATAAGCATGTTTAAAGAATAATTGTGTCTGTCGGTGATCGTGTTTTTTTTTCTTTGCTTTCAAAGTAATAGTCAGATTCTTTCTCTTTTAATTTTTTTGATCGACAAAGAAAAATAATTGCGAGGAAGACGGGGAGAGTTTAGGGTTTCGGGCAAAAGAAAGACAAAGATTGTAAGAATAAAAAAATTGAAAATCTTCATGTAATGTTCGCTCTCGGCCAAGGATCAAAAGTTTTTTTCTTTTCCTCGAAAAATATCAAAATGTTTTACTTTTTATCCATCGTAGTAGCAAAATATTTCCGTCCCACTTTAATTTTCATTTGAACGAAACAGTTTGAGTAGCATCTCATGTCGACTATTCGTTCATGTCTATTTATGCACATCATAATTAATTTGAACGAATAGTCTTTCCATGATGTTAATGAACCTTGTAGAATTCTGAAAATGGATACCAGCTTGTTGGCAAGCAAAAAGATTTCAGCCCAACTCCAAATTCTGGCCCGTTTTATTTCATTTAGTTCCAATCAATGTTATGGTTCTGAAATAATGTAAATAATGCTAATCTATTGATCGTTATTTTTTGGCTTGATTGGGACAGAACGGATAATTCTATGAAAATATAAAACTTCTAAATGAAGACAATCGAAGCAGTCCAAATGTCAAGAGTATACTTTTCACCTGTTTCTTTTGAAGAGTCATCAACAGAAACACCAAATACTACCATAAGTTTGATAGTATTTTACCATTTGTAAAAAAAAGTGAAGGTGTTAATACAAGAGTAGAATTGGTGAATCAAGATCTGAGTCAAAATTTTTTTTTTTTTTTGGGTATGTTTGATCAATTAAATAATTTTTTAGGGTATTTTTTTGATATTTTTTGGAGAAATAATAGAAACCGTTATTACAACGAACATAAACAATATTTTAATACCTCATCTCTGTGGAGTCAATATTAAAAATATTTCATTTTTTTTCTTTTGAGTAAATGTTTAAAAACTTTCATCCATGAGTATAACATTCTAATTATAAAAGAACGATTATAATAACATTCTCAAATTCATGAGTAAACTTTTTCATAGGAAATAAATTTGTTTCATCTTCGTGTAAGCGTCTGTATGCACCACGTCATGATGCGACAATCGCTTTAAAATAATTTCTTCAACTCAGGGTGCAAAAGGTGATAATGTAAGTTCCGTGAATGTTAATTTTAGAGGAGCTGCCTTGTATAAGTCTCGTGAAGGTTAAGTATAGACTCTAGAGGAGATGTCTCATGTCGTTCTAGGGCCAATAATGAGTTATGGACAAAATCTTAAATATTAGTTAAACTTCTTAATATTAAAATAACTCAGAATGTATCCAAAAAGTATTAGCCAATAGGGCAAAAGAGTGAAATAAACAAATTAATTTTCTAATCAATAGATGTAAGATCTAAAGGTTGTAGTTTGTACATTAGGCATGCTTTAGCCTTCATTAATATTTAAGTTTTTTGTTAAAATCATAACCATGGTTTCACTTTCACCTTCCTGAACTAACTTGCGCTCTACATATCACAAACTCAATAATATTTACCCGTAAACAACACTTGTCAACAAGGCATAACCAAATTTACCAAATTAACCTCACAGCCTTGTTACTTCACATCAGGCATTAAATGGCTAGCCTTCCATGATATGGCAGATAATCCACAATGTGAATATAAGTAACCCTGTGAATGGCAGAAGCTTGCTCCTTTACAGTTACCTTTGCAAGTTCAGTCACTAAAGAGTTCACTTCCTCAACCTGAGAGTAAAATAAAATTTTCAGCAATAGCTTTCCCTTGAAACTGAAGTATTTGTTTCCTTCTGGAATTACAACAAGTCGTAAAGACAAAGCATGCACTTTCCAAACACTGATGTTGCGCCTGCATAACATTGTATGCTGAAAAACATACAATGAACTGTAAAAATGAGAGTAACAACACTTTTTTGATGCGAAAATACTGTTGTAAAAAACATGCTTTTAAGCTGGATTTGTGCAGCCAACTTCGAGCTGACGTTTGAGCGAGTCCCTCTTGGCATTTTAACAAGTTCAAGATGGGCACATGAAAGCTTCGAAACGACATATTATATGCTCAAAATGGTTCATCGATGAATGAGAAATTGATGCTCAAAGTGGGAAACTTAAAGTTGCAAAATATTGAAAAAATAAAGGCAAAGTTGGAATGGAGTACCCTACATTGGAAAAATGTCAACACTTCAAATGTTTATATGTTGGAGCATTTTCTATACTTGTAAGACTGTGCTCCATAGAGGCTCACTTGCGCGCGCAGGGCAGGGGGTGCAAATAACCCGCCGAAACAAGGCTTGGGCTAAAGCTTCTAATGCATGTGCAAACGACAACGTACACGTCGAATGCTCGTCTGTATAGCCTGTTGGTCTCACCCCTGCGGGGGCTTTATTTTGCAGTTTTTGATATTTATTTTTGCTAAAAATTGGTGTACTAAATATTATTTTTTTTGTAATAATTTATTTAACAAAAAAATGTTGTGCGTTAGTAAAATTGTAATTATCTTTATCTTATCGCGATAGGATTGTGATCAGTTTAAAACATTGAAACTGTTTATATTCATCTGGGGAATCCTTTTATTACTGTGCAAGTAACTATGAGCTAGAGTTCGAGTAAAATCGTTTTCCTCCTCTTTTTCCGGTGCATTAGTCTCTATAAGGAGTAATTCTCCTCAGAAGTTCACATGTCAAATTCATATGCATAAAAACATTTTGCGGAGTCAATTTTTTTTTTCTTTTTGAGTTAGCGTTTGTTGTGGTAGAGGAAAGAGGTTGTTCGAGTTCTTCGGAGTTGTTTCGTTCTGCAAACCAAATCGCTCATTGTCATTGTATCCTGTGGGACAGATGTTCACGTATTCTCAAGCACCGCGGCGAGGAAAAATCTGTTTTAAGGAAACTGTGAATCACATGCCTTAACTTCTCTATTTTTGTTTCACCTTCCAATTTCCGGTTAAGGTTTATTTAATTATCAGAGTTACTTATTGTAATTGTTAATTTATATTCGTTGATAAATACTTATTTATTTTGACTGTTTAAATAAATATTATTTCTTCTTGCGTTATAGCACATTTAACGTCACATTCACATGTAAGCTCAACTCATCTTATGTGTGTGAATTTTCTTGATGGCCCACCATTCTGAGCTATAAAGCAACGCAGGCCTAACAGCAGTCCGAAAAAACTTTCTCTTAAGTTTTAAAGGAAAGCTACGATCGCACAAATCCCTGTAGCGCTGTTCCATTTCATCCAGCCAGCTTGAATGCGATGTTTAACGTCATTATCTATTTCCTATTTCGCTAGAGTATAGAGCCTAGGTACCGAAATCGGGTACTTGGTCTTGGATGACTCGAGTTATTTCACTTATCACAATTGCAAACAGAAAAGTCTCAAAGTTGATCCTTGATATAATCCAATTGTGATAAAGAATGTGTTTGTTAAACCACCACAGGTTCGAACACTACTCAAGAAAATAGTTAGAAAATAAGATGTGCATTGAAAACTCATTTTTGAACTTGATTCATGTAAAGCTGTTACCTGAGTTATCAGAATATCAAACGTGAATTAAATACTCAACAAGGAAAACACAAAAGAAACAGGCTCAGTTACAACTTGTCAAACAACCAACTTGAAATAGGCAGAACACTAGAAGTTTTTTGTAGGTCTCAATCTGTTGAGCGTCAAGAGGTGTAGCAAAAATGTATCTTGCAAGCTTTTGTTCTATTGCAACATGCTTTCTAAAAAAGTTGTTTCCTTTCAAGATTCACAAAATATTATTCATAATTTGTAAACTTAGTACTAGAGACGTCTGGCAGAATTCTCAATAGAACTGATATCAGATAAGTTGCTATAAACAATAAATTATTCAAATTGATACCGCAATTCCTAAGCATCGGTTGCATTGAGCAGTAGATTCTACCAATGTTTTTTCTCTCATGAGCAACATCTTTATCACTTACAGTCATAGAGTTTTAGTATCCAAAACAAATATTTTACTGCTCCAACAAGGGTTGTGGAGGGACCATGATCTTTTTCTTGGTGAAAAATGTATTCCCTATAACTAAATAGAGATCACACTGCAACTTCGTGCGTATTGTAACTAGGTAAGCGGTTGTTCCTACTTTGTAAGTGAAAATCAACTGATCCTTTGCCAAAATCCTTGAGGTACGCATTTTTTTGTTGATTCACGACTGTGAACTCGTCTTTTGTGAGTTTAATAAAATTGTTGATTGCACTAATGTTCATTAAGTTTGCCTTTAGTCCATCGGCGTAATAAATATCCTACAGATGATAGTTCCTTTGATGTTTAGAGTTCTCTTCCAGAAATTTCTCTTTTCTATCAATTTCCAAAATTAATTGATCCTTTGACATCATTCACAAAAATCAGAGAGAATATCTTTACTTCGGCCTCATATGACTCGAACAAACAATTTCAAGAAACCATTACGTGAATATTCATGATCCGATGGAAACGTAATCAAACATTTGAGATTAGAACGGTTCTCCCGAGCTTGGTTTACTAGATTTTTCCTTTCAGTTAAAACATTTTCAATTGTGCAGTATCCTGTTGCAACACTCTGATTAGCCCGAAACTGTATAAATCCTCTTCTTTCTTGCGTATACAGTCTGTATTGATAACAAAATGGTCTAATATGACACTTAACCACAATGGTGACAAATAGGGACAAACCTGCTATCATCATCTTAAAAATGATGGTTAGACCTTCTAGAAGAATGCAAAGATTGAAAATGATGAGGTTTTTTACCAAACGATTGTTGCAACTTGGTACGCGCATTACCTTTTCTTCTTTTGAAAATCTCACGTTCTCCTTGAATACTTCAACTTGTAAAACCAACTCCAGATCGATTGTTGCAACTCCTGATTCTTCAAATCCCACGATGGTGGTTAAGAGACATTGGCTCTTTCCTCACTAAGATCTGACTCACCATCACCCCGATTGATAATATTGCCGTACTTTTGTTCTTTCGAAGGAGATTGTCAGTATTTTCCAGCATATCTACCTTTGCTTTACCTCTTAATCTCAAGATCATTAGCAGTGGAGCATATATATATATATATATATATATATATATATATATATATATATATATATATATATATAAGAGCTAGAAGTGTGCAATTTCTCAAACTACTTGGATATCAGAAATAAATTTTTGATCGAGGATATACCATTCTCACATATCTACAAAAAAAGAAAATATCTAATTTCTTAGATCGCACCAATATATTGACTCTTCATGCCAATTATTAGATCTTAGTTCCTACCAAAAGCAATAGTTACAAATTATAATTCTATGTAAGAGCACAAAATAAATATTTTTTTATTTACTCTAAGCCACAAGTTGTGTCTTTAATGTAAACCAAGTTGCAACGGTAAGAAAGAACAACAAACAAACGAACACACGAGGAATTTAACGTGATTCGGACAACCGTCTTACTCCATGAGACTCTAGCACAAAAGTTTAAATATTTTTTTATATGATAAAAATATTTGCACCCATAGGAAAATACTATAACACCTAAGCTCCCTCTAATGTTAAATACCTATAAACACTACTGTAGCACTTCACTCCATTTGATCATTGAAGTAGTTTGCTTTTGTTTGAAATAACTCCAACAATAACAGAAAATAACTTCACTCAAAAACCTTGAACCTTTCTCACTTAATATAGTGAAAAATAATCTCATATAAGTTTGAAGAATAACTCTGATTGCCATTCCTATTTGTAGGGATAACACAATCATATTCCAGTTTTACAACTAGATCTGTGTTTGTTGCAATGACAGGTTCATATTGTTGCATTCACTTACTGAACTTTCCTCCGAGGAATTATTTTTCCTGATTCAGAAAATAAACAATCCTAATAATCGACGTACTTATATTAGAGAAAGGTATGATTAGGGAAAAATAATACGACAAAAACAAGGTGGAGAGTGTTGAAAATTGTGGTTCAGCAACTTGGAAAATAACTAACAAAACAGAACACAAAGTTGGCGGGAAAAGCTGTTGAATTCAGCTTGCAACTTGAAGCGGTTAAGTTAGTTAGAAGGAGCTGTTTTTTAGCTGAGTTTGTGAGCATGTGTATAGTATATGTATAGGTGATATACATGAGTGTATATATAGCTCAGATTCAGCAGAAAATAGAGAAAGTAACAGCATTATTCATCTTGTAAAATTCACAGAAACTCTCTCACTTTGAAGCAATAAGATTACTCCCTTGGATGTAAAATAGAGTTCAAATTGAACTCTTATTTGAACCAAGTAAATCGTTGTGTTGTGTGTTTGTTTGATTGCTTTAGATTTCATCTTCTTCTCATTGGTTTTATCTGATCAAATCAGTTGGTTTTATACACTATTTGTGTTCGATGAGTTTGCATTGTTGTTGAGTGAATTGAATCAAGATCAAAGGCGCTCTTGTTGGTTTATTTGTGTTGTTATTCACTACAAAGAGGTGCGGTGAGCGTTGATCAAACAACACAATGGCATCTGCTACATTTGATGTGGAAAAATTCACTAGATCAAATGATTTTGGGCTGTGGAGATTGAAGATGAGGGCTTTCTTGGTTCTACAAGGATTGTTGGATGAACTTGATGAATCCTCAATAGACAAGGAGATGGATGAGAAGGCCAAGAAGGCTATGCTTGATAAGGCTCACAGTGCCATCATTCTCATTCTAGGAGACAAAGTCTTGAGACAAGTCTCAAAGGAAAAGTCAGCTGCAGGGATCTGGATCAAGCTTGAGAGCCTCTACATACTAAGTCTCTGGTAAACGGTTTATATCTTAAACAAGCTTTATATTCATTCAAAATGCAAGAAGATAAACATGTAGAAGAGCAGAATGATACATTCAATAAGTTGATCTTGGATCTTGAAAACATTGATGTGTCTTTAGATGATGAAGATCAAGCTTTACTACTGTTAAGTTCACTACCTAAGTCTCATTCTCACTTTAAAGAAACTTTGATATATGATAGAGAGTCTTTGACATTAGATGAGGTGCAATCTACACTAAATTCTAAGGAACTGAATGAGAGAAATGAGCAAAAGGCTTCTGGTGAAGGATTAATAGTTAAGGGGAAACACCACAAGTAAAACAATAAAGAAAAGAAAGAGAAGGACAAGACACCACAGAAGAAAGGAAACACTGAAAGGAAGATTTTGCCCTTAGAGGAAGAAGGGCTAAGAGAATTCTAAGGAATCACGTGATGCAGCTATAGCACTGGATGGCTATGACTCTGCAGGTCCTGATGGTGTCTGAATGGGTCATGGATTCTGGCTGTTCATACCACGTGACTCCAAACAAGAGATGGTTTGAAGAGTATGAAGAAAAAGATGGTGGTTCAGTGCTGTTAGGAGATAATAAACCTTGTAAGGTACATGGTATTGGATCTGTGAGATTCAAGATGCATGATGGCATCTCAGGCTGGTAAAAGAAGTCAGGTTTGTACCAGACCTGAAAAGAAACATGATATCTCTGGGATAGCTAGATAAGAAAGGTTTTCAATTCAAGTGTAAAAATGGCATTCTGAATGTACTAAAGGGTTCAATGGTGGTCTTGAAAGGGTATAGAAAGAATGGTTTGTACACTCTCTATGTAAAAGTTGCTCAGGAAGCTGTATCAGCCACAGTATGTTCGGAAATCACAAAAACTGAGCTATGACATAGGAAGTTGGATAGTGTCAGTGAGAGAGGATTAGCAGAGCTATGGAAACAAGGATTACTTGGTGTTGACACGTTGGAGAAGCTGGTTTTCTGTGAGAATTGTGTGTATGGAAAAGCTGCAAGGTAAAGTTTGCCACAGGACAACACAATACCAAAGAAAGGCTTGATTACATCCATGCAGATCTCTGGGGTCCTTCAAGAACTGCATCATACTCAGGAGCCAGGTATTTTCTATGCCTTGTAGATGATTACTCAAAAAATATATGGATTTACACTTTGAAAAGTAAGGATGAGGTGTTTGAGACCTTTAAATCCTAGATAGTATTGATTGAGAATCGAACAGAGAAAGATCAAGAGGTTGAGAACAGATAATGGCCTTGAGTTTTGCTCTGAAAACCTCAATAAATTCTATAGAGAAGTTGGTATAGCTAGACATAAAACAGTAGCCTATACACCTCAGCAAAATGTACCATGGCATGTGATTATTTTCCAGGGTAGCTCCACGGACGGGGCGATAACGAGTGTTCGTGCGGGGCTATAAGGACTGCATTAGCTATTTTGTTGATCATCATAATTAATTAAATAACATTATATGCTTGTCTTAAGTGATGTAGGACAAGATAGTACTCCAAATTGTGAAGATTCCCGCGGTAAAAAGAATGACGCACGAAAGCCACCATAACTTTTTACTAAGTGATCTGTTTTGGGCCCATAAGATATCAAATATAAAGGTCTTTCTAAGTGCTCAACAAAACAATACCAATATATGGATTCAAAACGAATATATCTGTAACAGCCCAAATTTTTAAGTCTAAAGATAGCAACGCTAGAAAGCAGGTTTAACTAAAATAAGGGATTTAAAAACTCATTGCTAGAAAAACGTCAGAAT
The DNA here is from genome assembly GCA_946800315.1 of Misopates orontium. Taxonomy (NCBI): domain Eukaryota; kingdom Viridiplantae; phylum Streptophyta; class Magnoliopsida; order Lamiales; family Plantaginaceae; genus Misopates; species Misopates orontium. Next base: position 19,088,171 of record OX326950.1, on the reverse strand, counting down.
ACAACTTACAGTAACCAATACCAATATCTAAAAGTTATAATATAGCATTTAATCTAGACTCTCCCACACCCAAAATATCTGAGGTCATGTCCTATCTTGATAGTCACGTAAATCTGAAAGGAAAGAAAATAAAACATTTTATGAGATAAAAATCTTAGTGAGTGGTCGATGTGTGTGCAAGTGGTCATAATTACTTTCTTTTAATATAAAACAATTTTACATGGAGAGGCACATCAAAACAATTCACGTAACACGCAAGTAGAGTTTAAAAATCGTTCATTTATTGATACAATTATCAAATTCAGTTTTCATGTCATTTCTCCTTATCGCTCCTTTACGGTACCACGTATCGCCCCGTCCAAGGAGCTACCCTAGAATTGGTAAGCATGCCATGGTACATGCATCGGTGATCCCAAAAGACACTAATGAACCTCCCGCGGTGTCTAAAGGGAAGGGGCAAGGGGAACACGAAGCTTAACCGATAGCCCTCTGCTGCCCAGCGCCACTCCGTGCTACCCAAGCCAAATGGATCAAACGGTCAGTCGCTACGGTCGGTCCTTCCTGTCTCTCTTTCAAGTTTTATGATTAGATGTAAAACAATTATAACCTTTGAAATCATTTCTTTCGATAAGTAATTCAACAAGAACTACTATTGCACTTTTAAGCAAAATAATTGCATAATACTACTAATTACACATAACATGCAGCCTTCCAGTTTTTGCAAAATAATAAGTTTTGTTGGAGCATTCACTTGATTTCACCACCGCACAAAAGCATATCATCTGAATATTTGCTCGAGCTACCTATCAGGACATTCGATGATTAACTACTCAATCTACAAACACATATGTAAAATCCATATTCTCGAGTTCTAAATAAATATTTCATCGACAACTTAATCTATGTGACCAAAGTTTACCATTTGTCAACATTTAAAGTTAACCAAAATTATGGTATTATATGTAAAAGTCTGTATGATTATATGTGGATGGTCCTAATTGATTTTCGAACACTAGTATAAACTTTATCATAAAAAAGTGTACTTTTCAAGTGTATTAGAATTCCTCACATTAATCATTATATATACTTCTGTATATACGTTTATTCAGATAATACATACACATGCCCACGTATAACTAGGAAAACTAACAGTATGTACATGATTTTAATTACCTTATACTATATTAACGTTCATTGTTCCATTTTAGGAAAAGCAATAGCCTACGTGTGCATGAATTGAATTCAGAGTTCAATAAAATAATATTTTGAAGCCATGACTCAAGTAATTACCCATATTGCAATACCCATAAATTGTCTGTGTATGTGTGCGGTGATCACACCTCATCATCAATATAATAAATACTTCTTATTCATCTAACCCAAGCCATGAGAAAAATCTCTTCATGATTACATAAAATATTGATTTAAATAATTCACACTACAAGAAAATGCCCAAATAGAAAGACTCAAATCTCTTTCCATAGGGTAGAAATCCCTTTCTGAAGAGCTACAGAAAGGGATTATGATGTTTCCATAATCCCTTTCAGTTGGTGTGGTTGCTAAGAAAAATCAGAAAGGGGAAAATATTCGCTTTCTAGCCTAGAAAGAGAATAATCCCTTTCTCCCATAGAAAGGGAAAAGGTTCTTTCTATGACACAGAAAGAGAATAATTCCTTTCTTCCGTAGAAAGGGAAAATGTACTTTCTCTGACACAGAAAGAGAATCATCCCTTTCTATGCTATTACTATTTTTAGGCTAAACAAATTGGCGAGAGTGGCGGGAATGTGAATTGTGGAAACTTGGGAAAGAGACAAATCCCTTTCTATCACATTTTTTTGAAAAAATTTAAAAATTTGGCAAAAAAATCGGCGGGATCTGAAAATTTGAGAAAGGGAGCATTCCCTTTCTCTCATATCGAAAATCTGGGAAAGAAATTAATCCGTTTCTACCATTAAAAAAATTAGTGAATGAATATTATAGATACAAATAATACCATTTATTTATCACGGAAAAAATAAAAATCAGGGCAGAAACTGAAAAATCCGTTTCTATCATTTCCAAGAATTAAAAAAAAAATAGATTTTATTGCCACTTTTGTATTGTAATTAGATTTTAAAAATATAAATTTAAGTTTTTTAATTTGTAACTAAGTATGTAGTATATATGTATTTATATATAACACATTTAAATTATATATCTACACAACTTATATTGATGGTATAACTACTAGGGTAATTAAGTAAAAGTTAAAACTACAATATAGTTTTAATATTCTACAAGTAAAAGCAAAATACTATTAATATACATTATTAACCATATGGATGAAACATAAAAAATTCATGGATGAAACCTAAAAATCTCATGAATGAAGCAATGTTATATATTATATATATGAATGAAACTACAATATTATTAATTACATAAAACTATCAAAAACTATTAAACAACTAAGGATAAAAAAAAAAATGAAGAAGATGGAGATCCTTGAATTCTGAACTGCTCTCTTTTTTTGTTCTCATGGAATAAGTGTGTTAATTATGTAATGACAATTTCTCATGGTTTAATGCAATAAGATGGAGAACCTTGAATTAAAAAAAAAAAAAGATGGAGAAATGTTGAGGGTGAGGAAGAGTAAATTGTGAATAGGAGGTGGGGGTATTTATAGAATGTAATAAAATGTGAAGAAAGGGACAAGTCCCTTTCTTCACTCACGCGGATCATGCCTTTTGGGCATGATCCGCGTGTATTATGTTAAGGCGGGAGAAAGGGATTTAATCCCTTTCGGTCATAGAAAGGGATTAAATCCCTTTCTTCAGTAGAAAGGGAATAGAAAGGGAACATTGTCTTTCTTCCACTTTACAGCTATTTTCCCTTATCCCCTCTCTGCATCACACGTTCCCTATCTTCCCCAACACTTCTTCTATTCCTCTTCATTCACAAAATATACTACGTTTTTCCCCTTAAAAATTCTCTTCAAATTTTTATTTTTAAGAAAAGCTCTCAATTTACATATTCACGTTGACCTTCAACAACTCCGACATCTAGAGGTATTTTTCCTTCATATATATTTCATTTCTTTGATGTTTATTTTGATGTTTGTTAAAATGAGTACAATTGATTAATAACTAGAATTAGTACTATATATCATGTAATTTGAAGTATATTTATTGATTGATATGTGACATAAATGTGGAATTTATTGTTCATTTAAATTAGTTAAGCTTTGAGATTTTTACGAGCTTTAATATAGATATATTCCATTTGAAACAAATTATTATTTGTTAATTTGATTTAAGTTAATTTGTTAATCCAGATTATTCTCACAATGCATAACAACCAAGATCGGAGTTGGATGTATGATAGAATGGATCACAACCGAAATTTGACTAGTCATTTCCAAGAAGGTGTCTACAGATTTTTAGAATTTGCATTTTCACAAACTCAGTTGTTAACACGTGGACAAGCTAAATGCCCGTGCATAAGGTGTTGTAATAGTAAAAATGGGAGATGGGAACAGATCCAGAAACATCTTTATAAGTGGGGTTTTGTTCCTCAGTACTACGTGTGGTCTGCACATGGCGAGGATGATATGAGTTATGAACCACCTACGACTTACTTTGGGGAGTCATCTTCTCATCATGACAACGCAGGAGGTCGGTATAGAGAGATGGTTGAAGATGTATTCGGTGGCCAGTTCCAACACACGAATTACAATCAGGATGAACACGAAAAAGAACCCAACCGTGAGGCAAAAGATTTTTTTGAAATGTTACAGGAAGCAGAGGTGCCTATACACATAGAGGTAACCACAACAGTACTGCAGTGGGTATCGCAACTACTCTCGAACAAGATACTTTGTAAGATTACAAATTTTGGTTGCGAAAAGATTATACAGCACGCACACACACTGTTGAGTCCTGCTGATCGTCACAAACTGCCTGATTCTATGTACAGTGTGAAGAGGTTTATGAGGAGGTTAGGTCTCGGATACAAAACCTATGATGTTTGTGTTAACAATTGTTTTCTGTTCTACGGAGAATTTGAGAGTGATAGTTGGACAGCATGTCCAGAATGCGGAGAATCGAGGTATGAGCCATGCGAGATTAAAAAGAAGTTCATTGCACGAAAGAAATTGTGGTACTTACCATTGACACCTCGTCTACAGAGATTGTAAATGTCACGTAACACTGCAGAACACATGACGTGGCATACAAAGTGTCGAGGAGATAGTGATGTAATGATTCACCCTGCATGTGGTGAAGCTTGGAAATCGTTCGATGCCACATATCCTGATTTTGCTGCTGAATCGCGTAATGTTAGAGTGGGAATTTGCACGGATGGTTTTAATCCTTTTAGAAACTCTTCAATTCCTTACTCGTGTTGGCCGGTCTTTGTGACGCCGTATAACCTTCCTCCTGATTTGTGCATGCAACAAGAGTATATCTTTCTTACTCTACTGATTTCTGGGCCAAAGAGCCCGGGCAAAAAGATTGACGTGCTACTCCGACCGTTAATTGATGAACTAAAAATGTTATGGGAGTCAGGTGTCCAGAGATACGACAGTCATTAAAAAGAGAATTTTCAAATGCGAGTTGTAGTAGTGTGGACGATCAGTGATTATCCAGGCTATGGCACGTTTTCCCAGTGGTGTACATGTGGTCGACTATCTTGTCCCTATTATATGGAGGACACTAAAGCATTTCAGCTGAAGCACGGTCGGAAAACCTCCTTCTTCGATTGTCATTGTCGGTTTCTGCCTATTGACCATCCATGGAGAATGAATGCTAATGATTTTTTGGAAGGTCGAATAGAGACAGATGCACCTATCTTGAGAAGATCAGGTTGTGAAATAAAGAGACAAATAGAGCTTCTTCAAGATGTTGATTTTGGTACCGGTCGAGATCATATTGCTGGATTTGGTAAAGAACACAATTGGTGTCACAAAAGTATCTTTTGGGAACTTCCTTATTGGGAAAAGAACTTAATCCGTCATAACTTGGACGTGATGCATTGTGAGAAGAACTTTTTTGACAATATCAAGAATACAGTGATGGACCATCCGGATAAAACGAAAGACAACATGAATGCCAGACGAGATTTACAGTTGTTAACAAATCGAAGAAGTTTGTTTTTGCAAACAGGGAGAGATGGCAAACTGTACAAGCGTAAAGCAGTGTATTGTCTGAGTAGAGATCAAATGATCAAAGTATTGGAATGGTTACGTGGTCTTCGATTTCCAGATGGATATGCATCTAACATCTCAAGGTGTGTTCAAATGCAACATCTTCGGCTGACTGGGATGAAAAGTCATGACTGCCACGTTTTTATGGAAAGATTGATGCCAATTGTATTTCGCGACTTCTTGCCAGATAGTGTATGGGGTCCACTAGTCGAGGTTAGTAATTTTTTCAGAGCTTTGTGTGCTACTGAACTACGGAAATCGGGCATGGAGGTGCTTGAGAGTTCAATTGTGGTGACAATGTGCAAACTAGAAAAGATATTTCCTCCATCATTTTTCGATTCGATGGAGCATTTGGCAATACACCTTCCTTGGGAAGCAAAAGTTGGCGGTCCTGTTCAATATAGGTGGATGTACCCATTTGAAAGGTAACTAGTAATTTTTAATATTTATTTCACAAATACATTTTTTGTTTATAGCACTAATTTTTATTTTCTTTTAATGTTAGGCGCATGTTTGAATTGAAGAGGGATGCGGGAAACAAGGCTCGTGTAGAAGGGTCAATTTGCGAGGCGTATGTCATGGGTGAAATTGCTAACTTTTCATCACATTATTTTGAATATGGTGTTGAAACTAGGGCGAATCGTTTGAACATAAACGAGGTTGAGATGGATCAAAATAATAATGAATCTACGATATCTGTCTTTCAAAAAAGAGGGAAGGCCTTGGGACGTGGTAGTAACAAGAATTTGACACAAGCACAGTATCAAGCGGCTGAGCTTTATATTCTTCTGAACTGTCCAGAAGTGGAATGCTGGCTAAGGTACCATTTTGTACGTATAAAGTTGACTTGTAGTAATCATTCAAACAACATACGCATAGATTAACTTGAAACGTGGATTTATTACTTTGACAGGTTGTTTGACGAAGAGGTGTGCAAGGGGGTTCGGGAGAGCGAGATTGACTCAATGCGCAACAATCATTTTGTTGAGTGGTTCAAAGAGGATGTGTACTCCGGGCGATATGATGTGGATCCTCAAATTCGTGGATTAGCATACGGTCCCAATTACAAAGCTCGAAGTTATAAAGGGTATACCGTGAATGGATTCAGATTTCATACACTGGCATATGGCACAGGCAGAAAAACAATGAACAGTGGAGTTTATGTTAAGGCGAGTACCGGTGATCCATCAGAAATAGTTTTTTTCGGAATGCTTCAGGAGGTGGTAGAACTGGATTATTGGGGAAGCAGACTTTTACAAAATGTCACTCTTTTCAAATGTGATTGGTTCGACATTTATCATGGAATGAGCACGCATCCAACTTATGGTTTGGTGGACATAAATCTTGGAAAGCGCCTTTCGACAGGTACATCTGAACCGTTTGTTCTTGCAAGTCATGCAAAACAGGTGTATTATATGACTTATCCATCTCAACAAGGTGCAAGAAGAAGAGGATGGTGGGGAGGTTGTACAACGAGAGCTAGATATGTAGTTGACACAACCTCTGTTTCTGTTTCGCCAACAACAAATGTCTACCAAGACATAGGCACTTCGTTGAACACAACAGTTGATGAATTCAATGTGAACGATAACAGCATATTATTGGCCGATGATGAATTTGTGTGTGTCAAAGATAATGACAATGCTCAAGTTGAAGAAGAATACGTCCGTGAAGTATATGAAGAGGCAGATGATGTTTTAGAATGCGACGATGAAGATGACCCCGATTATATGTAATTTTCTTGTTAGTTTATTTACTATATTAGTGAAAACGTGTTTCAAAATTGAAATTTACATTTGTGAAAACCAAGTTATTTATATTTGATGATATCTTAATTGGTTTTAGTATATATGATATGAAACAGTGAATTTTAACTTCCTCAGACTCTATGTTTTCAAATTGAAAACAGAGAATGTGAAGCAGTGGATTCACTGCCCCACTTTCTTATGTTTTCAATTTGAAACAGAACTCTATGCGAAATCACTGCCCCGAACTCAATGTTTTCAAATTGAAAACATGCATTTTGAGGCAGTGAATTCACTGCCTCAATTTCTTATGTTTTCAATTTGAAAACATAGAGTTTCCCTCAAACTCTATCCATGACCTGTACATTCACACAATAAACACTTTTAATGCATTCACAACTGTCCATCAAATCAACACAATCTATTCTATCAAATTCAACACAATCTATTCACAAAATCAATAGTACTATCCATTCACAAATGTCCACAAAAGCAACAGTACGATCCATGAAATCACTGTTCAACACAATCTATTCGCAAAATCAATATCGGTTCCCATATTCACAAAATAAACACCGATTCCCATATTCACAAAATCAACTCCGGTCCCACATTCACAAAATGAACCAACTCACAATTAAGTGATCAAAATGAATTGACATCCACGACTAGATTAGTAATAATAACAAAATCAACCTATGTCGGTTAGAGTAGTACTAAATACATTCGGCTACCGAAAATGTATATATATCACTAGATCTAAAAAGCATAATCTCCAAAATCTACATGCTCGTCAATACCTTCTGGTCGGCTATTACGATGAAGCTCGGAACCATGTGGATCTTGCGGTGGTCGAGAGTCTTTATCAAGTGGTCCTGGCCTGTACACGTCGTCATTCTCCTGCCGGGGACCCTGATGTACTGTCTGGTGGGTGGAGTCAACATGAGGCTCCGTCAACACATAATAGGTCTCCGCACTCGACGTCTGAAACCGTGCAGGGATAGGCATGCCTACCTTCTCAGAAATCGCTGCCAACCAAGACTTCAAGTCTTCGTTATCCTTCTTAAACTCCTCGTTTGCGAACCTGGATTCCTAATAGTTCAGGATCACCACTTGTAGGCAAGCCAGGCAGCCTATTCTTTTTTACCGGCCTAGTAATCTCCAACCACTTGTCCAAATCCCTAATGGGCCAATCGGCTTCAGATGTCCACTTATTTTGGCAATAAGCAATGTAAGCATCATGTTAATAGAACCCATTCACGTAAACATACTTATACAATACATTAAAAAATATACAGAACAATCTAAATATTATACTCACGTATGCCTACTTCACTCTCGGGTTTGCCCACACCTCAGTTCCATCGTCCATTACCTTGACATGAGTTTCTCTCCAGACCAAATGAAATGGAACATCATCCGGATCAACATTTAGTTTTACGGCCTGCAATTTAATGCATTAGAAACTATAATCCAATGCATTCACAAAATCAACACAATCCAATGCATTCACAAAATCAATGTACCGTCAACAATCGATGAAATCCATCTAATCAAAACCATCACAACACTCAATTGAAATCTATGTCCATCAAATCAACACAATCCATTAACTAAAATACAATTACTTGCACAAATCAAGTGTTAAACCACATTCATTTCACAAAACAAGGATTAAAGTGCAATTATTTCACAATTTCACTTAAAAGGAAAGCATTTATAATATTAAACTACAAAGTCGACATGGTAATCATGAGAAACATACCAGTTTCTCCCTATGGCCATCAATACTAATCGAGCCTCCTAAGTAGTGAACCTTCTCTCCTTTCTCGCGGTTCTCTGAAGCTTGAATTGACTTCTGTTCATCTTCAAGGGACTTCCAGTAATTGATATAGCCCCTCAGTAATTCTTTGGGAATCCAGCATTTGTGTTTCCTAGCATAATTGGGGTTTTTTTGACATTTCTGCCACCACCGCTTGGCATAATTCACCGACCCACTGAATCGCTCCCGAGCCACCTTATTGTATTGCTCACGTACATGCATCTCCAAATCTGGATCCCATTGAAAAGTATTCTGCAATATCAACCATATAGAAGCTTAATTAACATCCATACGTGCTAAAGATAAGTAACCTATCTTAAAACTAATAAAAATAACAAATTGTTAACTACCTTAAATCTTTGCCAACACGCTTCTGTGTCCCGATCCAACCACTGGCCGTACGTCAGGTACACATTTTTGCACATGTTCCTTAGGTTTGCGCCAATTGTGCCATTAATCGTCCCCGAATCTCTAAACCCCCCACTCCGATGGAATGAAATCCAAGGCCTCTCTGTTGGATTGGCGGGGGGCTGAAGGCCTTTGGTACGGCCTCGTGATCCATCTTCGTACTCAAGGATCCCATCAACCTCCAGATCACCTTCTCTCCCCTCGTTCTCTGCTTGTTGATGCAAGGCATTGAGGCTGAATGTGATCCCTGTGAATGAAGACCTCGAGATGTGCCCCACGCCAAATGAATGATGCACTCGGACCGGGGTTCCTGAAAAACGAGGGGATGGTGAAAGAGCAGGCTGCATAAAATGAGTAGATGTGCCCGCTCCATACATCGGGAAACCACCGGGATATCCTGATTCAGCAGACGGCCCTGGCTGCATCACCCCTCCAAAAGTACCCTGAACTCCAGCCACTGTCAGGGTATCTGGTCTTGTGGGTGCCCGAGACATCGCCTGATTCCTCCCTCTACCTCTGCCTCTGCTATATGTAATGTTCGTTGCACGTCCACCTCTGTCGGTCATAGGATTCCTGTTATCCATCTAAAATAAAATTAAATAGGACTAGTTAAATCAATATTCTCAAATCAAGTAAAAACCAAGAGATAAATGCATGTATTGACATAGAATTGCATATTGACATAGAATTGCATGTTGTTTCTTGTCTCAAACTCAATTTTTTCAGATTATAAACGTTGAGTTTGAGGCAGTGAACTCACTGCCTCAAAGGCAGTGAATTCACTGTCTCAAACACTAAGTTTTCAATTGGAAACAATGATAGAAAGATTGGAAGTAGTGCAGGAATATGATGAGATTGCAAATTAGTATTCTTTTGGATCTCAAAATTCTTTCTTACACTTTTACATATGTTGAAACATGGCAGGATTCTCCCTATAGAACTAAGGAATTTCTACATTTAGGACACCAGTTCATGTAAGAATATGGGAATATGATTAGTAATGAAGTAACTGGAATACATGAGAACTATTTGGCGTAAAAAGAAAAAGTAGTTGTTACATGCAAATTGCAAAAGTATCCCTATGATATTTCTAATTTACAAAACCATACATAATCCAAATAGCAAATACCTACTTTGAAGCAATCCAATTTTTATAATGTCACTTAAATATTGTAAAAAGAACTCCTGGAATCTCATCAATTTGATGTATTTTTAAGTAGGCATGAGAATAAAAATTAATTCATGGATCTTATTATGGATCTTATTACTCGTTGAAGTTAAAAGAAACAAATTGATAATGAATACTGATTAAAAAATGTTTAGATTTCACTGCGTGGATCATGTATAATGAACTTATATAAAAAGTAAGAAGGATTTTGGAGTTTAGTACTTACTACAGCTATGAGTTTACTGAATCCTCTGAATATAAATCAAACCTCCACGACTAAACTAGCAAAATAACTAATTAAGCATGAAAATGCAAGCACAAGATGGCACAAAAATATAGAAGACAAAAATGTGTTAATTTTTGGCTATATAGTATACAAGAAAAAACTGCCTTTTAGTACAAAGAATGCTAGCTATTCCATATCTCAAATCTCGCAGCAATATGATCAGATAATGCCAAAGGGACACTGCAGAACAATCACATGAGAAAAGGGATGCTTCTTGAACATGACAAACTGCTCAAGTTGGAAACTTTGCACTTAAATTATTTTGTTTAAGCAACTTGAAGCAAAAATAATATTTCCATATAAAATGTTCGGTAAACTACAACATCATGTTTGTTCAAGATAGCTTTTGCAGAATGAAATAAATGAGATGCTGACAAACCGCAGTTGTTGGCATATTTAACTAATGAATTATGATGAAACATGTACGACATATAATTATATTAACAGTGACCATGTATTAAAATTAACAAAACTTAAGCTAAAACTCACGACATAATAGCAAAATAGGAAAGAGGCATAACACCATCCCTTATGATTTTAGATACTTTGTATCAAACTCTATCATAATTTCAGATACTCTATTCAAAACCTCATCACTATCCAACTTCCATTACAAAGTCATAGAGGCCGAGCCACAGTGGGCACATTAGGTGTTTGCCCCCAGCTCCATGCCCTACCTCCTAACTTTTCATACTATTCTTTAAACTTTATCTTTATTTTCTCTTACTATTTTCATATGATAAATAGAGTAAAAAATTATGATCTATAATACAACATCTAGCTAGTGCATATCTTGATATTTGGGTGTCTTTTTTTTTTAATGCTCTACATCGTTTGAACATATATCTTTGACAAGAAACCCCCACCTCTGTACCATCCCAGCATTACCAGCCATGAATCTTGTATATAACAGCTCAATCAAACTTTCTTCACCTTTCCAAATTAACATATCAATCACAACTAGAAAATCCTAACAAAACTAGGTAATCTACAAACAAAAGGGACCTAAAATTCTTTAAAAAAAATAAAAAGTCTTTTCCCATCACAGAATTAACAGATTTTTTCAATTAAGCTAGCACACAGTGTTCCACCTGCATTGGTAGCAAAATAGTAACTCACAACCACAGACCTAAAACCATATCACAAACTTAGAACCGAAACCCAACACCAATCTTCACAAAAATCACATAAAAACCAGCTCCAAGTCCAAGAACCAGAAAACATAACCAAGTTCAACAAAACTCAAAAACACACAGCTTGATTTCAAAAAAATAGTAAAAGCAACAAAAAAATGCAGCAATGCAGGTGGAACAAAAAAATGCAGCAACAATAAAGATCGTACCAATTCTCAAATCAAGAACCCACCTCAGCTCACAGTTAGCTTAATTACAGCACTTTTTGCAAATTTCAGTTGCAACAAGAAAGAAAAAAAACAACTAAATTTTAGGGATTTGCATGTAGCTCAAAAGGGAAAGTTTTGATGAGCATAAATTAAAGAACCCACCTGTAATAATGCAAAATGAGCTGGGTTTTTGCTGTATTGACGAATTAATTTGAAAACCCAGAAGTAAAAATAAAAATTTGTGAAGAAGAAAGAAGAAATTCGCGGGCGTAGTGAAGAAGAAACGAGAAATGTCGCGGGAGTGGAGGAAGAAGGTGGGGGAAAAGTGATTGAGTTGAGAAAGGGAATTTTAATTTGAGAAAGGGATGAATCTCTTTCTTAAAGGGGAGAAAGGGAATCGGCCGTATCTAGTTAAAGAAAGGACGATTTCCGTTTCTCAGTTATTTTCTTTTCTTTTTTTATTTTATTTTGTATAACATAGAAACGGATATGTCCGTTTTATAGCACGGAAAGGAATATTTCCGTTTCTCAGTTCCTTTCTTTTCTTTTCTTTTTTATTTATTTTGTATAACATAGAAAGGGATTTGTCCGTTTTTTAGCACGGAAAGGAATATTTCCCTTTCTATCATATTATTTTTTAGTTTTTATTAAATTTTCCACTTATTTAGAAATTCCCTTTCTATATTCCCTTTCTATTTGAACATTTTCTTGTAGTGTCAAGGACTTCACTACATAATAACATAAAGAATTTTAGCACTCTAACTAATATATTTTATGGATCTATTTGTTCACCTTGACATGCACAGAGAAAGTTCTGATCTTAAGTATTAAACTATATTAAATTTTCTTTTTATCAAACCGTGAGACTACAATTCCCAAAAATCAAGAAAAGCAAACAAGACATGAACCTATTAAAATCTAAGTGCAGAAGAGAAAGCAAAGCCAAGAAAATAATTACCTGTGCGTCGACGGCAAATGGAATGAAGAAGAAGAAAATAAAAGGAGAAGAGCGGCTTGGTGTGCGTATCTCACTTTTAGAAGAGGACTAATCCCTAATTATCATAAAGGCTTATAATCGATATTATTAATATTAAGGACATGGAGTAACCTATGGGCCTTATCATAATAAACTATTTCTAAGCGTCCCTATAATTTGTAATATGTGCAATTTGATAAACAAAAGAATGAAAAAAGTTACAGATTATTTATGAAGAAAAAGATAATTCTAGAAAATCTATTTACCATGTATACTACAAAAAAAACAGTTTTACCGGCGGTTTTTTCAGTTTTTCCCGGCGCTTTTTTCTGCCGGTAAAAATATTACAGGCACTTCATATGTCGCCGGAAAAACCGCCGGCTAAACGGCCGCCGTACAGCTCCCGGCTTAGGTAAAAGCGCCGGTACAGCGTATTTTGCCGGCGTTCCTAGGCGCCTGCAAATATCCATTAAACCGCCGGTAAAAAAGGATACCGGCGGTTTTGATGCGCCGGTAAAATGGAAAAAGGCGCCGGTAAAAGCTGTTTGCAAGTTCTTTATTTAAATCACCAATAAATTGAGAAAATTAGAAAGATACCATCAAAAAAGCTGAAAATTCATTCATGAAACTGCCTTGACCAACAAATGACCAAAAGTTATGCATTAAATGTACAAAATTATGCAAATTTGTATCGAATCTAATTTATTCGATCCAAAATGAGGAAACTTATTTGCCCATCTACTGACTATAACAAACTCTCCCTTGACTCACATCAATAAGCCAACAACACAAAATTCATAATTCTAATCAAACCAACATCACAAGGAAATCAGTAACAATTCTCTGCATCTTGTAAAAATTTATTACAAAATCTAATGCATTAGCGTGCTCTCATCAGCTAAACGTCCAATACTCGTCATATTTGCAACTTAGAATCATGTCAATATTATTTTCTTTCATATCAAACCATCATTCCAGGGGATGATTGAGGCTGAGATCTTGATCTTTCTGCTCCAACTGTTAAATGAAATAAAAACTCACATTAACTCATATACATAAGATAATCAATTCAGGCATAAAATAAACATGATGTAAACTAAAATAAGTACCAGATTCAAATATAAGATCAAACTCCAAGACATTAACATGTGTAGTCTCACAAAAAGTATAAGTTGATGATGGATTTCCTAGCAAAGTAGCATGAGTTAATTGTTTCTTACGCATTAAAACTAGTTTTACTAAGCTCACTATTATGACCATTAGAGAGGTTATAATGTGTTTAATTTGATGCTTTTTTTCCGGGGAAGATATCTTCTCTGTTGCTTTTTCTAGAACTCATTTGATCTCCTTTTTCAAAAGAGATTATGCTTATGGTCTATAGTGGGAAAAAAGAAAGAATGACAACCAATACAGAAACTAGGCCCTGATTGTAATTTAACTATTTCTCAACTTTAAAATAAGCGTGTTCTCTGTAGATTTCTGTTTTTTGGTGTCTTTATCTATAAACTTGCTCTCTAAATCTTGACTTTGCTTCACATATTGTGGCGTAAAGTTCTTTAAGATTCACTGCTGCACTCAGGATTTTGTGCCACCACCACAAAATTCAAACCCTAAACCCAATTACCCAGTCCACCCCAATGGCAAAAAACTACACAGTCTATCTATTCCAACTGTTAAAGAAATGAAAACTCACATTATTAATATACATAAGATAATCTGTTCACGAACAAAAAGTATAACACTAAAATAAGGACATCATTTAAACAAAGTTTTCAAACTTACAGTTGTCGGTTGCCATCTGTCTTTGATCGTGGACTTGATTTTTCACCGTGTCTAATTCATTTATTACCTTTGACATGAGACTTTTGAGAACATTCACCTGATTTTCGAGCTCTTCAGTCCTCTTGTTCAACAGAATTGGCACTTGTAGATTGCTCTGTGTAACACCAAAACCCATTCCAGGGACACGACTATTGAGGTTTTTACCCAACACCTCTATCATAACTTCAATTTCTATTGCCTGCCGAATTGATTGAGATGCCCCAGATTTCTTTGCTAATAATTCTTCAGCCTGCCTCTGTAAGTGAAACACATATTCGAAAACAAATATCATATCCAAATAAAATCAATAATATTGAAGGAAGCCATAAGCTAAACGATATACCACTTTCTCTGCAGCACCATTGCTAATTATTCTACCGTTTTTCTGTGTGCGACTTGCTCTGTAGAGTTCAACTTCTCCAATCACTCGCTCTTTATGTATTTCCTACAAAGCAATAAAGTGGTGTTTTGATGGTAGTTTGTTTGAGTTTTGTGTCAAATGCTGACTTGAACTTCTTGTGTAATAGAATGTTTGTATTTCATATAGAAGATAGTCAGTAGTTAGTCTAAAAGAAGCATATATTAACTTGACAGAAGTTTATACTTGACATGATGAATAAAGTTACTAAGTGATGTGTCAAAGCTAATTAATCACATAAGGACTTAACTATAATTTAGAATTTTCACAAACAAAATGAGACAAAATTTAATACATAGACTTACATCTCAAAACAGAAATGAAGAAATATACCATTTCAAATTGCAGATTTGCAATACTCTTGCTTCCCGTGGTATGATCACTCTTTTGTAGAGATCGATTTCTTTTATTTGTCGCTGCTCTTGCCTAGAAGATTGTAAACTGTTATATTGATATAAACCAATAATTGAATGTAAAATATATGGCTACCTTTCCTTTATGGTGATTTCCAGTACTTCACAAGAAACTGCCAATCTAGACTACAAACATTTGGTGGGACATTCTTTGAATTTTCTAACTCCGACTTCTCAGGATGATAATATTTGGCTTTTAGATCGCTTTTGTAATCTTTCCACATTTTACCAAGTGCCTGAGTGACAAATTTCTCAAGACTGGCAGGATAAGAAAACTTTTGCTGTGAAATGACATCCATTAGAAATAATTGTTAACACAAAATCATATATAATTTGTATCTATTTACTTATAAAACACGTAATATTACCTTGATAACAGTAAATGCAGCCATCTTTGTCGTTTTCGGCACAAGAAGCCAACTTTCATACCCAAGTGGACAAAGCCGAGAATTTTTTGCAATAACTCCCATAAAGCGTGTCAAATCATATGAACCGGGGCCTACAGGTTGGTTTTTCCAATTACCTTGTACACTGATTCTTTCATTACTAGGTTGACTCCAAATGTGCAACATTTTTGTCGGACCTCTGGTCACCCTAGACCTGGAAGACTCTCCACGTTCTGTATGCCAAACTCACAGTAGAAGACTGTCCATTTTCGGCTCCATCATTGCGTGGTGAAGACACACGTGATAGCTCCTCCGCAGATTGATTTGCATCAATAATGATTCGATTAAGTCTTTTGCTATGCCTTGCCATCTGATGTATAATCTGGTGTGGTGCTCGGTTTCTTTCCTCTCTTATTTGTATGATAATGGTGTTGTTCACTACGGCTTTTCAATGTTGTTAAGATCTTTATCATGTATAATATAGCCATCTACTATTTTGGGAATCTTAGTGCCTTTCCTTACTGCTCCATTTTACCTTGGTCTTATCTTCCACATTTTTGACAAGGTGAATGCCACACTGTTTGCTTGTTAGACACTGTATATGCATCAACGACTTATGAAGCAGTAAAACTATTTTATATCTTACATAGCGTAGACTCTAAACAGGACAATCCAAATCAAGAATCTGCTATAATTGCAGAAATGCCAATAACACCACATAGTGTTAGATTCAATCGGGAGAACTAACCAATGCTTAAGTTAACCAATAGTTGATCCCTTCCATTGACATTTCCAATCTGAAAAGCAAAAGACAGATCTAGCTAAGAAATACAGCGTCACATAACACAAATACTCGATAACTAGAACAGAACTCATCTATAATCATCCTCATTAAAATTAACAATTCATGTAACCCTAATCTCCTTAAAAAATCAATCAATGTACCAAATTATCCCCAAATTAATGCATAACATTAATCAAACTCCTAATTTCAGCTTCACATTCCTCACATACAACTAAAATACATCCATTAAAGACAAAATCAAAGCACAAATTGAACAAATAAGCAGTAACAGATGCATCGTACATTCAGCATGAATCAAAGCACAAATTGAACAAAAAATGACTCACGTTGAGGAGCACGAGAGGAGTAGGACTGGAGAAGAAAATCGAACAAGTGCTGTACTGTACTGAACTGTTCTGAGTTTTGATGGCCGTACAACCAAATATACAAGCCCCAATATACGATGAAATGAGTTTATCGGAGTAGAGATTGATCGAAAAATACAAATTGATCGGACAAAACTGCTCAATTCTCTGGTCAGATCAGAATCGAAGCTGAAATCGAAACCGAAACAAAGAGCGGTGAGATGCAATTTGGATTCGCTGGCTCGAGGTTTTGGGTCTGACGAAAGATGGTTTTTCGTGTATATTGTATTTCTTCTTCAGCTTTTTGTGTTTGAGTGTGTTGTATAAAGAAACGT
This sequence comes from Misopates orontium, assembly GCA_946800315.1. Classification (NCBI taxonomy): domain Eukaryota; kingdom Viridiplantae; phylum Streptophyta; class Magnoliopsida; order Lamiales; family Plantaginaceae; genus Misopates; species Misopates orontium. Next base: position 19,070,720 of record OX326950.1, on the reverse strand, counting down.
TAGTTTTATTTTTGTTGAACAAAAGAAACGTTAGTTGAATTTAAAACTTGTAGCTATGAACTTTCCGTTCTTTTTTTTTTAGGCTAATTGTTTTGGGCTGATGCATGAATTGGGCTCAATTTTAAACATTTCAACTTATCTTTGCCGGCATGTGTCCATGGGGCCAAAAAGAAAGAGCCGGCTAAAACCAGAATGTGATTGAACTCCTGAAGGCCCCCACAGATCAGAATGTATGTAATCAAGTGTTTCCTTTGTTCAGTGAACTCCTGTGGTGAATTTCAGCCTACAAGACTTGCCAAAAACACAATCTTCACAAAACTGAGCTTCTCCAGTTTATCAGAACCCAACAGGCCTTGTTTACTCAATTCTATCAAGCCTTTTTCACTCACATCACCTTATCTTTTGTGCCACAGTTCCACCTTTGTCAATGACTTACTTTCAGTTGTAGCAGCAGTGCCTTTGCTCACTTCTCCTTCAAGAAAGTATAGGTTATTTCTTCTGTGCCCTCTCATTACCAACTAAGATCCCTTTTGAACACTTAACACACCATTGTGACAGTGGTAAACAAGTCCTTTCTTGTCAAGATCACCCATAGATATCAAGTTTCTTTTGAGCTTTGGTACATATCTCACCTCTTTTAGAAGTCTTGTTTTTCCATCATGTAACTTGAATCTCACAGACCTAACCTCTCAACTTTACATGGTTCATCATTTCCTAAGAGTACAATTTCTCCTTCCTTCTCTGTATACTCTTCAAACCATTCTATATTTGGTGTCATATGGAATGAACACCCTGAATCCATAACCCACCCACATCAGAGTTATCATCTGTCACCACAAACATATCTGCAGACTCATAGCCATCTTGTTCTATTGCTTGTTTAAGATAGAGACGATTTACCAATGATTTAGTCATGTAGAGCCTCTCAAGTTTCAACCACACGCCAGCTGCACTTGTCTCCTTTGAAACCTGCCTCAAGACTTTATCTCCAAGGCTCAAGATTATAGCACTATGTGCTTTCTCCAACATAATATTCTTTGCCTTTTCATCCATATCTTTGTCCATGCTTGATTCATTCAGAGCATCAAGCAAACCTTGCTGAACCAATAGTGCTCTCATCTTAAGACGCCAAAAACCAAAATCGTTCAAACTAGTGAACTTCTCAACATCAAATTTAACAGTAGACATGTCCAATCGATTGATCTCGTTCCACGTTCACCGCACCAATTTGTAGAGGTTTATACCGATCAAACGATTGTATACACACCAAATATGACGTTAACAAACGAAACATTATCAAAAATGATCAAGAAATGAGTGATCTGATTGAACAAAACCAAGCAGAACAGAGTTAACAAAATTGCCAAAAAAACACACAAACACGCAGCGATTTTTACGTGGTTCGCGTTTGAATCAATTCGATCCAAACCTACATCCACAGAGTGATATACTATAGAACAAGTGTATGGGAGAATATCCCTGAAGAAATTACAATGCATCGACTGAAAACTGATGCACACAAGTGCCTTAAATAGGCTGCAACACTCAGCCTCAAAACAGAAAGTTCTATTTAACTTTTAACTAACTTTTAAGCTGAAATTTTCCAGATTCGGTTAACTCTAACTAACTTCAGTTTAAGCTAGTTAAACACGTGCTAACCACTCTAATTCCAACAAGTTATGAACTAACTTCCTCACACTTTTCAATTATAATGTATATGGCCGCATGTTTAAGCGTAACTGCATGTTAGGTATTGGGTAAAAGCATTCTAAAATTTTCAGTTTTTAAAAAGCTATTATCAATGTCAATATTAAATAACTGCTATCAATATTAAGTTTTTAATCTTAATCACTTCTATATATGATAAGTGTTTGAGTGAATAGGTGGTTGATTTGGTCTATATTCTCGATCATGCTTATTTCTTCATTTTACTACTTGTGTTAATCCTTTGCGATTAAGGATTGTGATTAATGTTTTGTTTGATTAATTGATAAGGAAATCAATAATCTTTTTTATCTCGATTATATCTTGTTCTTAGGCTACTTTTTATCTAAGTTTAGAATTTTATTCCTTTTTTGTATCTTACATATGAATTCAGCTTTTTGGTATCAATTTCGTGGTCATATTACCTTTTCTTTTTAACAAACCAAATCCCCGACCAAATCTTAGGTTATTAGGAAATATACCCAACCAAACAAATCCACAACTATTGGTTAGATTTTCAATGCGGCTATTGGATGTCTAAATTATTTGTAGATATATTGTGTCAGACAATGATTACATTTTTTCCAATTTTGATGAACTAAGCTTTTGACCAATTCTAGGTGATTCTACTTACATGTCCTCGACCAAACCCCTCAAATTTTCATTCCGGGTATAGGACAAAAAATTATTTATACATTCTTGTGTCAAACGATGATTCAGCTTTGTCGGTATAATTGCATCATCATATATTACATACCTTTTTCAATTTAATGTACATAGCCGCATGTTAGGAATTGGTAAAATGCATTGCAAAATTTTCAGTTTTTAAAACGCTACTATCAATGCTAATATTAAATGAATGCTATTAATATTCAAATTTTAATCTTTATCAGTTCTATATACATACTATCTTTGTGTACTAAAATATTTTCACTTTAAGGTGTAAAATAGAAATGTGTACAGAGGCGATACAAAAAAGGAGTGAAAGAAGACATGTCTTATTTACCATTTACACCATCAATGACATAAAAAAGGTAATTAACGGAGAGTTTTGTGCCCTGGTCAATATATTAACACTAACTCGACAACCAAATATACTGTATCTCATGACATTCATATAATTTCAAAATATTAACTTGATTGTATCACTATTCAAAATTCATGCATTCAACGATTTTATAACCTTGCACCATTTTTCTTTGAAAGACGTGTACTATAATTATTCGAATCTTGAATCAAATACGACTTTGTAGAGAAGCTATAATCCTTCGGTTCCATTACTGGTAAGAGACAAAAAAATTTAACCTTTACAAATAAAAGTTCTACATTAATTATTAATTTAGATAACTCAGATTTAAACGTAGAAAGGTGCATAAACCGCATACGGAATGCACCGACAAATTGCGCACGACTTCTACTTTCCAAGTAGGAGCAAACACATACTGTAATTAAACTGCGTAGGTGAAATAAACCTAAAATTTAGAAAGGGATAAACTTTCAATAAATGGTTTATGTCAATCCATATCAAGTAATAAACTAATAGAAACCACATAATTTAAGATGAATAATAAATTTACATGCTCTTAAATCCATGTCAAGACTTTTGTTCCATCTAATGGTGTTTTCAGTTTTGTCCTTGGATACCCCAAAAAAATGTAACTTGCTCTTTTAGATTTTAAAAGATTGATTAAGAAGTGATAAAACCATTTTATTCTTGGTTTCATGTAGCAAAATGTTGTGTATTTTCCTCTTGTTAAATCAATTGGTCTAATTTTGATCTTAAATCCATGATAACATAGAAATTATCTCATAATTTAGTTGTGTTTAATTATAAAGATAAGTATGTTAGCATGATATTAGTTTTTTGAATCAGTTATAAATATATGTACCCTATGTCGTTATCAGCAGTCATCAATTTGCAAAAGTATTATGATCTATTATCAGGTCTCTTCATTCTTTTCTTTTTATTGCTATTTCTGAGTAGTTTTAGAGCGCATCCTCATTTAAAAAAATTTGACCTAGAAGTCAGAAGAATCGATCTTTGACGCAGATTCTCAAATTGAAGAATAAAGTAAGTCAATGGCATCAACATTTATTCCTCAGAAAAGTACATAATCTTAGAGGTAAATTACAAGAACTTCCTCCACCATGACATGGACCAATTCATATCTTATGGCCAAAAGCCCCAACTTTGAGGAGAATAAGTTTCCCAAAAGTTGTTGTTGCATGGCAGCGGAGCAAAGCCTGAGACATCTTCCGGTGGCGGCGAGGAGGAGGCTGTGGGCACTAAGTCCGATGTTGGCATGGTGGTGGTGGAGGAGACGGCTGCAAGAACCGTGGTTGGTGCAGAAGATTCAAATAATTCCATGTAGGAATCATCATTTTGGATATTGTTGGGAAGAACACCAACATTGTTTCGATGACAGGAGTTTGTTATCCCATCAAGTTACTCAACAAGTTGTTCTTATGTAGCAAATAAAAAGGGCAACTCATCAAAAGCAATCGGGTATGGCCCCATTGGATCGGCCAGCATTGGGTTTGAGTTATTGAAGCTAATGTTTCTGTTAAGGGCTGGAGTGGGGTTAGCAAATCCAAACATGGGACTATCATTTGGTGCCAAATGTTCTTGTGGCATTGCATTATGAAAAGCTTGTAGTTGAGGGTTTGCATTCAAGAAGCAAGTAGTGTTATGGTTACAGAGTCCAGATAGGGGATTATTATTTGGCACCAACTGTGCCTGCATAGGATATGCTTGGACATCAGGGTCTGTGTTAACCATGAAGTTAGCGTTGTAGTTATTAAAACCAAACTGGGAATTGTAATTTTGCATAGAAATTTGTGGTTGAGTTTGGTTCATGAAGGTCTGAGGGATGTGAGAGAAGTTGTGTAAGGTAGAGAGATCAGACATAGAAGAAAAATAGTCGGAATCATAAAATGGAGGAGGTAGTGACAGCGGCATAGCAGCTGAATTCGCGTTGTAAATCATGACAGGATCAGTTATGGGTATTGATGGAGCAGATGGACCAAACCCTATAGGCGGGTTTGGGATGAACATTTGTTGCATTTGTTCATCAGTTGGAGGACTTGGAGGATTTGAAGAGGGTTCTGTGGCGAACATGGCAGTTTGATAATGAGGAAGGATCTTGTTTGTTATGGTGGTATTCCATAAGTTCTTAATCTCGTTGTCTGTTCTACCAGGAAAATGCTTTACAATTACAGACCACCTGCAAATGAAAATAGAAAATTGTTAGTTATCGTTCAATGTAATTGTACCTAATTAATTTTTTAATTAAAAAACCTGTTTCCCAAAACACTTTGTAGTTCAATGAGGCGAGAAATCTCCGTGAAATTTAAGCCTCCTTTCTTTAAACCAAGCCTCAAATAATTGAGCCACCTCATTCGGCAACTTTTGCCACACCTTTGCAGCCCTGAATCACAAAATAGCATATGATACATATAACTTGTATTTTCATGCATACATGTAGATAGAAAGAGGGATGGTTCGTGGTAAGTATACCAGTAAGTTGTGGAACTTGACACCAAGGGCCAGTGCCACCATTATCAATGTAGTTCCTTAGAATTTCATCCTCTTCTTTGGACCAATGGCCACTTTTAACTTCTTGTTTGTTACAAGACTTGTGATTATTCACCATTTGTGATTCTTTTTCTAGATGCAAATTAATGTTTAATAATGTATATGAAAGTACACAGAATGATATATGAGAGAAAAAAGAAGAAACAAAGCAGAAAAGGCTATGAGATGGAGAGTTTGCACCACCTTGGAAATGAGGGGCCTCTTCAAATTTGAGATGAAAAACTGTAGTAACGCTGTGCAATGTTATATAGTGAGGTGCTGCAAATCACGAGACGGATCTTTGCACACGAGTCAACCATGCACCAATAGTAGGCCCTACATATTGTTAAAGATTTTGAGTTGCACCTCGTATTTCTCAATTACTTTTTACTAATATTAAATACTAGAAAGTCAAAGGCATGGAAATCACACAAAAGTATAACCATGCATTATTTAAGGTCTAACTTAACTTTTAACAGTATTTAGGTCTCACTTAACTTTTTTAATGTTTGAACCAAATTCTTAATTATTGTAGGTGTTTTACATCTTAATTATCTCAAGAGTTGGAATGAAATCATTAAAACAACAATTGTGTGTTGATTCAGATTTGTTTGAATGCACATGAAGATGGACTGGTAAAGAGACTTATATTCTGTGTGATTAAACTCAATTGTTAAAGAACTATAATTTTGATACGTAATAATTTTCCAGCCACGCATTGATTTAACTCTCAATTGTCTTTATCAATTCTGGGATGAAAAAAAGAACACACAAAAAAGTACAACAATTCTTTTTCTAAGTTGGTTGATTTGCATTAACTTCCACTTGCATCCGAATTCAAGGTTCAAGGCCATCCGTGCTACAAACTCTTTTATTAACAAAGCAAACAAAACGACTTCGCCAGAAGTGGGCAGTTGAGCTGTATCATAAAACATTTAAAATCATTAATTTTAACCATTTTAAGTAACTAGGGTTACTTAAGGAACTAAATCATTATGTTTTAATTTTCAGGTTCTGCCAAAATGGTTTTTTGAGAAGATCCCTTAGAAATGAAATGCGTGTATGTGTCGGCGCTCCAGTATGATGGTGTATATGTCGTCAAAACATTGGAGAGGTTTTTTGTCTTGTTGAATTCATCTCTCATTAATTTTGTGGTCTTATTTGTGAGTGGGGTTTCATCGTCTTTTCACAACAGGCCGTGTTAGCTTCTAAATATGATGAAGACGATTTACGGCTACATGTTCTTACCATTTATGTAATTAGGTACTTTAGCACTAGAAAGCCCTAGTGAAATAGTCTTGAGACATATCTTGTTCTTGATTGGGGTAATATAGTGCTTTATATATTTTGATCATTGTCGTGTTAAGAATTTAAAAGATTGCTATATTGTTGATAAATGGTTTTTATTTTATGTTATAAATAGTATTTCAACCTATTTACATGTACCCTTAAGATAACTTATACCAAAGGCATCTACTAAAATATGGGGAAAATGCAATTTATGCTTGCTACTCAAAATGTGTATTTACACCTTATGATTTCGAGTATTTATGCCTTATGATTTTGGGCATTGGCTTGGGACACAAACTCTGAGAGGTGATTAGAGTCATTATATAGTTCTACGGTGGCAATTGTAAACTCATCGAATGTTAGCTTCCTTTTTCCAATCAAATATTCTTTATTCATGTGGGGTAAAGGGGTTCCTGAACTCATTAGATCTCAATCTGGTTTACAAGCATCTTTCGCTTTTAACGAAGGAAAAAGAAATAAAAAATGAAATCATTGGCTCAAATCAAAAATTAAAGAATTGGTTTACATATTTATTCCAAAAATTCTGGTTATATGTTATCATCATAATTAGAATTGTTAGGTAGTGCGTGGTTCTGGTGACAAGATGAGATTAAATCGTTTATCTTTACTTATATTTCGTGTGTTTGAATGATATACTTTTTGGACCTTTGGCAAACATGCTACTCTAGCAGATTAATTCAGTGGTTATAGTCACAACACCTTACCAGTTAAATTTGCCCTTAGTCTTAAAAAAGATGTTAGCACCTTTAACCCTAATTTGATATTGTTATATATATTGTACTTTTCATTGTATAATATATTGGATTCTATATTATATCTGTTACATATATACCATATATACGTATATATGTTGTACTTTGCCCCCTCAGGCCGAATTCCACCATTGGATTTCGACACGTGTCAGCACTTTTTGAAGTTGGGTTTGGCCTCAAGGGGCAAAGTTCTTATTTATCCATATTATAGGGGCAAGTTGCCTATAATAAAAGAATACGTGGCAAAGGGCAATCAGTGGCGTATTATAGGGGGTTTAACACTTTTATCCCTGTAACATAATATCTAGGGATAAAAGCATCAAACACTTATACTATAACCCCGTTGCACTTTGCCCCCTATCCTTTATCTTTTTATAACTAGCCCTTGCCCCCTGTACTATAGATAAATAAGCACTTTGGCCCCTATCCTTTTTTTGTCGCAACATGCCCCCTATACTATGGACAAATAAGCACTTTTCCCCCTCATCTATGGACCGGTAAAAGAAAATTTCCCTGAAAGTTCATTTAGGCCAGAATTTGAACATGAGTATGGGGTTCATCAATTTAACCTCAAGTTCAATAAAATGCGCTCTTTTTCCTTCAATTTGTTTGTATATTTTCTTAATTTTCAAACCGTTGTTTAGTTATCAAAATTTAGGGATGAAAATTAAGAAAATATAACAAAAACTGAAGTGAAAAGAGGGATTTTATTGAATATATATGAGGTTAAATCGTGATGAACCCCAATGTTTACGTTTCAAATTCTAGAAACAATAAATGACGGGGCAAAGTGCTTATTGATCCATATTACATGGGGTAAGTTGAGACCAAAAAAAAAAAGAAGAAGTAGCAAAAGTACTTATTTATTCGCAGTACAAGGGTCGAGTGAAAAAAAAAAAAGGATAAGGGGAAAAATGCAACACGGGGTATAGTATAGGGTATTTACATCTTATATAATATAATTTGTTACATATAAATATCTGCATAAATAATATAACATAATATATTATATATATATATATATATATATATATATATATATATATATATATACGTGTGTGTGTGTGAGAGAGAGAGAGAGTTTGTGTAATATCATATATCTTATACTACATAATATTTATATATATTTATACATGGATGTAATCTAAAAACGGATTCGTGAGATATAATTTGGATTAAACTATAAAAATATATTATAGTATATAGTATTAAATGTATGCCGTCCATATAGTTTTTTATAATTTGATAATGTGCTTTTTACACTCAATTGTTTTTCTGATTTATCCAATTATTTAAACATTTATTTGTAACTTGTTGAACGAATGTATCTTGATTTTCTGTTATATTCATATAGGCTCACATAATGTCTCTATATATGATATAATTTTTTGAATTTATTTTGGTACGTTTATTTTAATTGTTTACAAAAATTTAATTAAACTATTTCACTACTTTAGATTTACTTTTATAATTTTTTTGCATTAAATTACCCCTCTGAAGATACACATATCTTCACGATCACTAATTATATTTAGATTAATATAAATAATCAATAGTAAAATATTTATATTTATAAATAATGTGTCATGATGGAGGATAATGTCCCCCCCCCCCCCCCCCCCAAGTTAAGGGATACTAATGAAGGAGGAGATAGGAGCAAGGTTTTTGTTTTCAAAAAATTCGACCTAGTACATACCAACAAGGGGATAGTAGTAAACAAAAATATTATTGCTCAAGATTACCAGTGTTCAACTTTTAGTCACAATCGGACATCTATGTGATTATTTCATGTACGCAACCAAATACTACATTACTATAATCTACAGATATCATATTCTATGAGCAATGTTACGGATAGTGAATCGAATTAATAAAATTAAAAACTACTTACAAAATTTAAGATAAAGGAATTAAAACTATACAACGACAAAAATTGACTTCACATGGCCTCATATCTGCAGTCAATGCCCACTTAATATTCATGTTGATTTAGATCGATTTCAAAATTTAAAAAATAACATTTTTTTATGATACCTATCATTCATATATCTAGAATTTCAATATCTAGGATATTCAAATTAACTTGTTAAAATCTTCAGGTTATATGAAAATTTGATTTTTGTCTTTAAACTGGAAAAGCCGAAAAAATGCGCAATACTTTTCTAATGATTTTGTTGGCCTTATTTCCCCTCGGGTTGATGACGACATTCCTGAATTTGGTTGTTTGCTGCAATGAAAGATACATATAGATCTGTAACATGACTGAACTATGTGTTTAAACCTTTCGCACATGCATCAAAATATTTAAGGAAAACTTTTAGAGTACTGCCATCATGAATGTAGGCACATTTCCAGTTCAAGAATTTACAAAAAGATTGAGCAACAAAGATTATGTTTTCTAACAAATATCTTAGGCTCCACTAATGAACAAAAAAAAAAAAAAAAAAAAAAAAAAAAAAACTTATTTAGATGAAGCCTAATTAAACAATTATCATCAGAAATTTCATCAGTGCTGGACAACTTTTTTGTAGTAAGAATATATTCATATTTAAATACGTACACACATATATTATATCGCTTTAGAGGATGCTAAAGAACCATTTTGGTTTTTCCTCAAGATGATGATCTACTTAAGCAAAGAAAATTAATATATGTGTAGAAACAGTTCAACAAGATTTTAGTATATCATTTCATTAAGAAAATTGAGGTTGTTCTTGAAGTTTAGCATTGGTACCTCGATCGGGAGCGCTTGGGGCTGGATTTCCATACCCATCGGCTGTGCGCTATTTTCTATGTTAGAGGCCATTTTTGTGAGTAGGGTTACAAATATGCGAGAGAGAAATTTGATGTCCGAAAAAAATAAATCGAGGTGCAAATAATAAGTAGTTGTGGTGTCTGAGTTTATGGGCACAAAAGTAAGAAATTATTGTTGGAGCTTTTGGATGTGGACGAATATTAATAGGGTGATGAATATTAAGGTGAGAAGAAATGACAGGTATGAAAGATTAATGAACTTTTTACCCTTTTGTTGAATTCAAATTTCATGATTTTTTTTAAGAGGTCTGAATTGTGTCATCAAATACAGATCTAGTGGGGGGATCATCATATTTCATTTCTATTTTACCAGAACGGCTAGCCATATTCACCACAACTACGTACATGTATCTAGAATTTTTATATTTGTGATATTCAAATCTCCTAGTTAGGATTTTCAGGTTATTTAAATAATTTTGCAAAAAATAAAAAACAATGTCGATCATCCGATTTACTTTTATGAAAATAATACCGGACCTAACACAGGTGTTACTTGATCCTTAAATGTTTTAGATATTTCTCCAACACCATTTATTTTTCCACATTGCTACCGTACCTTTTCTTTCCCTCTCGTGGCTGGGTTTCCTTGTGGTGCAGTATTTTCTCTCATGTCGTCAGTGTTTTGTACACCGCCGTCATTGTTACGGAGATTTGCGTCGCCTGGAGGAAACATTTGGCCAATTGGTTCTGCCTCCTATGGTAAAAGGCAGATTATATATGATGAAAACATGACAACTAATCCATAGAATGAATGCAGTTAGGTTAAATTAATAGAGACAATTTTTCATAAACAATGAACTACACAATTGTTATGTATTTTGTTGTTGTTTTGTTCTTAATAACATATATTATCAAAAAAAAAAATGTCGTGTGTGTGAGTGAAAGAAACTTACCAGAGGCTCCAGATCTTCAGATTCACAGGTAAATAAACTAAATACAGTAAAATGCACTACAATTGCACTATAAACAATGCTCTACACGAAATTATTTTTCATAGATACTATACTTGTTATATATATTTAGTCGTGTGTGTGTGTGTGAGAGAGAGAGAGAGAGAGTTACTGTAAGCTTCAGGTCTTCAGAGTCACATGAGAACAAAATAAACACCGCCACCGTGATGAGAGAACGAAACTTTCTATTCCGGTGCTTATAGAACTGTGCAACTAGTTATCGCATAAGCAACTACCAAAGACTAAGTGTATATTCTTGAAGAAGTTAATGTGTTTCAAGTTATGCATACCAATTCCGTTTTTTCTCGTCTGCTCGTACTCTTTTCTCAATTTCCCATCCATCTAGATGCTCCTGGAGGGATAACGGGTACCTCTTCGGGAATATAGGGATAGAATGATCTTCCACCACCGGAAACGTGTCATAATCTCCTTGTGAAAGACCACCAATCGCCAGAGGAAATATTTTATTTTCATCTATTACCAAGAGATGTTTACTGATGACATTTGACTTTGTAGCCTGTAATTAACTACATCTGTTAGAACATAAAGTGGAGGAAAACTCAAGGAAAAGTTAATGCACAATACTCTGAAATATACTTAAGTAAGCGATTCACTTTGTTCTTAGAATATTTACGATATATATTCTTATATATATAATATACTATTTGTTTTTCAAAATTTTACTTGAAGAATTAATCTCCAAGATAAATTCATTTTTGTCTTGAAACTGATGAAGTCGAAAAAAGGCGTCATACTTTTCTATTGATTTTGTTGGCCTTCTTTCCCTACGGGATGATACAGCATTCCCGAATTTGGTTGTTGCTGCAATGAAAGAAAAATATAGATCTGTAATATGACTGAACTATCTGTTTAAACCTTTCGCACAAGCATCAAAATATTTAAGGGAAAACTTTTAGAGTACTGCCATCAGGAATGTATGCACATTTCTAATCAAGAATTTACAAAAAGATTGAGCAGCAAAGATTGTGTTTTCTAACAATATTTTAGGCTTCACTAATGATTAAAAAAAAAAAAAAAAAAAAAACTTATATAGATGAAGCCTAATTAAACAATTATTATCAGAAATTTCATCCGTGCTTTTCAACTTTTTTTTAGTAAGAATACATTCATATTTAAATACATACATGTACATATATTATATCGCTTTAGAGGATGATAAAGAACCCTTTTGATTTTTGCTCAAGATGATGAAAAATCTATCAATTAACTACTTAAGCAAAAAATATATATAATATATGTATAGAAACAGTTTAACAAGATTTTAGTATATCATTTCATTAAGAAAATTGAGGTTGTTCTTGAAGTTTAGCATTGGTACCTCGATTGGGAGCCCTTGGGGCTGGATTTCCATACCCGTCTGCTGTGCGTTATTTTCTATGTTAGAGGCCATTTTTGTGAGTAGGATTAAAAATATGTGAGGGAGAAATTTGATGTCTGAAAAAAAAAAAATTCGAGGTGCAAAAGTAAGAAAATATTGTTGGAGCTTTTGGGTGTGGACGAATATTAATGGGGTGATGAATATTAATGTGACAAAAAATGACATGTATGAAAGATTAATGAACTTTTTACCCTTTTGTTGAATTCAATTTCAAGATTTTATTTTATTTTATAACCAGAACCGCCAGGCTTATTCGCCACAACTGTGCTTACTGTGTTGTTTACGTTACTATCCCAAATAAATAAGCAAGCAAGAACTTGCAGTGAGCATATATCAAAGTTTTCTTCTTAATTTTTTATTTTTTATTTTTATAATGCTCACCTCTAAATCCTGTTTCAAAATTAAGAGACATTTTATGTTAGTTGGTTAATTCACAAGTAGCCCTTCAAATCCCAAAATGTATTTGCTATTACATATATATATGACGCAAAATGTATTCGCTATTAAGGCGCAAACTTGGAGTAGTCACTAAAACCTAGTCAAATTTTTCTATGTGCATGACACGACTTATGGAGGAATTAAAAGCATTCCATTAGGAGAAATAAGAAACCAAATGTTTTTGATTTATACAACAGCAGACCAAAATAAAAAAAATTCCACCAAATAGCAAACCATGCTTTATAAAACAACCAACCTAAGAGCAAAATTAAATTAATAACATCAACTCTTTTCTTTTTAAAAACAATAATATTGTTTGAAACCGCATCAGGTCACGCATGGATTCATGTCTGCCTCATATCTGCAATTATAAATAAGAAAGGAGATTAAACAGATATCCATAGCGTCTTTTAGCATCCCCACTTAATATTAATTTAGATCTTTCTTAAGATTCAAAACTAATATTTATTTATGATACCTTTCATTCATATATCTAGAATCTTTATATTTGTGATATTCAAATCTCCTAGTTAGAATTTTCAGGTTATTTAAATAATTTTGCAAAAAAAAAAAACACAATTTCAATCACTCGATTTATTTTTATGAAAATAATACCCGACCTAACACATGTGTTACATGATCCTTAAATTTTTTAAATATTTCTCCAACACCATTTATTTTTCCACATTGCTACCGTACCTTTTCTTTCCCTCTCGTGGCTGGTTTCCTTCTGGTTCAGTATTTTCTCTCATGTCATCATCAGTGTTTTGTACACCGCCGTCATTGTTACAGAGATTTGCGTCGCCTTGAGGAAGAATTTGGCGAATAGGTTCTGCCTCCTACAGTAAAAGGCAGATTATATATGATGAAAACATGATAATTAAATTTATAGAATGAATGGAACTAGGTTTAATCAAGAGACAATTAAAGTCAGATTATGGTCTTGGTGAAAGCAGATAATTAATAAACAATTTGTTTATTCTTTCTCAGACTGGTGCATCACCCCTTTGGAGTGTTTAGAAAATTGTTGATGGAATGAGTTATGGGGATTCGGTTTTGTTTTGTTTGTTGTACTTTGTTCATATGGGTTCGGAGTGATAGAATAAAATAGTTTATATCATTTATTTTATTATTTTTATATAATTTAAGTATTCATTACTAGACTAGGTCTACCAGTAAACCTGTGATAATCTATAAATACTTGTAATTGCTCTTTTCATTATTCAAGCAAGTATAATTCTCGACATGGTATCATAAGTCTCTCTGACCTGTGACCTAAAACCCTAACCCTAATTCCCCCAGCCGCCGCCCCACTGTCGGCCATGGCTACCGACCCCCCCTCTCCAGCGTCGGTCTCTTCATATTCCTCATCTCGTCCATATCTCGGCTATTGCCAGGCTTGTGACGCTCAGGGTCACACCCTAAAATACACCTGATTCCGGAAATCGGATTATGGATAGCGGTGCCAGTCATCACGTTACTCCGGATCTTCAGAATCTTTCTCTTCATGCTCCGTACTCTGGGTCAGATAAGGTTATTGTCGGCAACAGTTCCAGCATGCCTATAACTCACATTGGTTCTGGTATTCTTTCTTCTCCTTCTCGTTCTTTTACTCTTAATCAGCTTCTATGTGTCTCGTCCGCTCGTCATAACCTTCTCTCTGTCTCTCAATTTTGCAAAAACAATAACACCACTATTGAATTCTCCCCCTCTTCTTTTCGTGTCAAAGATCCGCGTACGGGGAAAATCTTGGTCCAAGGCAAAACTAAACATGGTCTCTACCAATGGTCTTCTTCTCAGCCTACCAAGTCCACCAACCCTCCTCTTCTTGCTTTTTCTGGTGTCAAAGCTTCTTCCTCAGCTTGGCACAGTCGGCTAGGACATCCATCTAGCTCAATTCTAAATAATATTTTGTCCACTTTTCATTTATCCATAGTAGATGTTGCGTCACCTTCTTTAAATTGTAATGCTTGTCAATGCAACAAAATGCGTAAACTCCCTTTTCATATTTCTACTATTGTGTCGACTCATCCTCTTCAAATTATTTATTCTGATGTTTGGACATCTCCACTTATTTCTATTGATGGTTTTAAATACTATGTTGTGTTTGTTGACCACTTTACTCGTTATTCATGGCTTTATCCGCTCAAACGCAAGAGTGATGTTTATCAAGTATTTCCTAAATTTCGTGCTCTTGTTGAAAATCAATTTAACCACAAAATTAAAACCTTGTACTCTGACAATGGTGGTGAATATATTGCTTTATCATCTTACCTCTCTACTACTGGGATTTCTCATCTCACGTCCCCGCCCCATACTCCTGAGCACAATGGTATATCTGAACGTAAGCATCGTCACATTGTTGAAACTGGCCTCACCTTACTTCATCATGCATCTGTCCCCCTCTCTTATTGGTCATATGCCTTACCCGCCGCCATTATCTCATAAATCGCATGCCTACTCCCCTTCTCTCTATGAAATCCCCTTACCAGTGTCTTCTTGGTCACAACCCCAACTATACTAAACTACGTGTCTTTGGGTGTCTCTGTTATCCGTGGCTTCGCCCATATACACCTCACAAACTTGTTGGTCGACCTGTCCCATCCGTTTTTCTGGGTTATGCACCGTCCCAAAGTGCATATTTTTGTTTTGATCTTCTCACATCTCGACTATATGTTTCTCGTCATGTCAGTTTGTCGAGTCTATATTTCCCTTTGCCTCTAGGCAACACTCTCTTCCTCCATCCTCTAGCCCTTCTCCGCATTTTTCCGCTTCTGACCCACCTCATCCTATCCTACCAGCCCCGACCCCTATTGTTCAGGCCCCGTGCGCACCTCCGAGCTTCCCCATCACCTCGCCCGGGCCTCCTGCGGTGCCCACAGTCTCTCTTCCGCCCGCGGGCCCATCTGCCTCTCTATTGGGGTCCACTCATCAACCGTCGGGCCTCCCGAGCTCCTCCTCATCCTCCCATGCAGCCTTGCCTGCATCCCACATATCGGCTCCTTTATTAGCCACTCCTTCCCCACCTCCGCCTCGCACTATAGTCGCTCGCTCCATGCATCATATCTCCAAACCCGTCCAAAAACTCAATCTCTCTGCTTCCATTCCTTCTGTGGATACCGAACCAACGTGTGTTTCTCAGGCTCTCGCTCACCCGTGCTGGCGAGACGCCATGTCTACTGAGTTTATGGCACTTGTTCAAAATCGTACTTGGGATCTTGTACCACCGTCTCCTTCTCTGAATATTGTGGGTTGCAAGTGGGTGTTTCGTATCAAACGTAACCCAGATGGTTCGGTGGATCGTTATAAAGCCCGCCTGGTGGCTAAGGGTTTTCATCAGCGTCCCGGGGTAGACTTTCATGAGACTTTTAGTCCGGTTATCAAATAGACCACCATCAGGCTTATTCTCTCTCTGGCTGTTTCTCAGTCCTGGCCCCTTCGCCAGTTGGATGTCAATAATGCTTTCCTTCAGGGTCGTCTGTTTGACGATGTTTTTATGGCTCAGCCCCCGGGGTTTATTGATCGTGATCGGCCT
Source organism: Misopates orontium (assembly GCA_946800315.1). Classification (NCBI taxonomy): domain Eukaryota; kingdom Viridiplantae; phylum Streptophyta; class Magnoliopsida; order Lamiales; family Plantaginaceae; genus Misopates; species Misopates orontium. Next base: position 19,054,243 of record OX326950.1, on the reverse strand, counting down.
TCTCACGTTTGTCGCCTACACAAGGCGATTTATGGTCTTAAGCAAGCACCTCGTGCTTGGTACATTGAGCTTTGGGATTTTTTACTCTCCTCCGGGTTTTATAATTCTAAAGCGGATCCTTCTCTCTTTATTTTTTGTCGAGACGGTAATTTGGTCTATATTCTTGTTTATGTTGATGACATTATTGTTACAGGCAGTGATAGTTCACAAGTGGATTCCGTTATTGCAGACCTTGGTCGCCGCTTTTCCATCAAGGATCTCGGTCCTCTGCATTTTTTCTTGGGTGTTGAGGTTCAACCACACCCTGGTGGTCTCTTTTTGTCTCAGAGATGCTACATTTTTGACCTCTTAACCCGCTTCAAGATGGCATCTTCCCAGCCGGTCAAAACCCCTCTTCCTGCTACCTCTACTCTTCGTCGGGATGGTGGCGAACCGCTCCAAGATCCGAGTGTTTATCGGAGTGTTCTCGACGGTCTTCAATACCTTTCTCTCACTTGTCCGGATATCTCCTTTGCTGTCAACAAAATGTCCCAGTTCATGCAATCCCCTGGTGCTGATCACTGGAATGCAGCTAAACGAGTCTTACGTTATCTGCATGGTACGCTTGATCAGGGTATCCTTCTCCGGGCCCGAAGCCCTCTTACTCTTCATGCTAATTCTGATGCTGATTGGGCGGGTGATAAAGATGACTACTCATCCACGGGGGCATATATTGTTTTTCTGGGTTTCAACCCTGTTTCCTGGAGCTCCAAGAAACAACAGACAGTTGCTCGATCTTCCACCGAGGCCGAATATCACTCGGTTGCTTCCACCGCGGCTGAACTCCGGTGGCTTCTTTCTCTTCTCACCAAACTTGGTATTTCCATTCCGAGTCAACCAGTCATTTACTGTGACAATGTTAGTGCTACACAACTTTGTGCAAATCCGGTGTTCCATTCTCGGATGAAGCATGTAGCTCTGGAATATCATTTTATTCGCCAACATGTGCAGCAAGGTATCCTACGTGTTTCTCATGTTCGCTCTGAAGATCAACTTGCTGACTTACTCACCAAAGCCTTGTCGTCGGCTCAGTTCACAAATTTATGCTCCAAGATTGGTCTGTCTCTTAGCTATTCCATCTTGCGGGGGCATGATAGAATAAAATAGTTTATATTATTTATTTTATTATTTTTATGTAATTTAAGTATTCCTTACTAGACTAGGTCTACCAGTAAACCTCTGGTAATCTATAAATACTTGTAATTGCTCTTTTCGTTATTCAAGCAAATATAATTCTCTACACGGAGTACCCCTTTGTACTCAATTTTAATAAAACTTCTTTTGCCTGATCAAAAATAACTAAATAAAATCAAGAGACAATTTTTCATAAACAATGAACTACACAATTTTTATAATGTATTTTGTTGTTGTATTGTTCTTAATAAAATACTTTATCAAAAATAAAAATAAAAAATGTCAGTGTGTGTGAGTGAAAGAAACTTACTAGAGGCTCCAGATCTTCAGATTCACAGGTAAATAAACTAAATACACTACAATGCACTACAGTTGCAATATAAGCAATGCTCTACAAGAAATTATTTTTCATAAATAATCCACTATAGTTGTTATGTATATTTAGTCATGTGTGTGTGTGTGTGTGTGTGAGAGAGAGAGAGAGAGAGAGAGAGAGAGAGAGAGAGAGAGAGAGAGAGAGAGAGACTTACTATAAGCTTCAGGTCTTCAGAGTCACATGAGAATAAAATAAACACCGCCACCGTGATGAGGGAACGAAACTTTCTATTCCGGTGCTTATAGAACTGTGCAAAAATCAAAATAAATTTTCCTTTAGTTTATTAGTGTAAACCAACAATTATATATCTTTCTTACACAAACTATGAGCACATAAAGTCCAGTGATACCATCCCCCAGCCCCAAAGATAAGATTTAGTTGTAATTGATGAATCAAAATTTTAAAGTTCTTATTTCATTTGTGGCCATTGAGGAAAAGCAAATGATTTATGTCAAGCACATCCAAAGATAAGAGAACTTAAGTACACATAAACATAGCTCATCACGAGAGTGGAGGCCAAAGTAATGGCCAGACTAAGGGATAGAAATGTTGTGAAGACCTATACTAAGTTTGGTGAAACACGACATTCAACAATGAGAATAACGTAAATCTGTTGATGACATAAAATAAAGAATATCAATAGTAACCAGAGTTTTCAAGTATATAATCAATATATACAACACAATATTCTAGAAAACAAAAACCTTTTTAAGAAAATTAACAAAGTTGCATTACAATTTAGTAGGTGATATCCAAAGGCAAACTTAAAGGTAGAACCTGAAGCGTGCGAGCACAAGTTCTACAATTTCATTGTGCTGAAGAAATACCATGTACAACCTATAATACAATTATTGAATGGTGATGATGAGGTGCATATGTTTGTAGGAGCAGTGAACAACTATTCAAAACTTTATTTTTAGTATTACAATGGATATATTATAAATTATGTAAAAACAAAACCACAATGTTGAAAAAACTCGATATAGGTTGTAATAATGTATTATATGAACATTTGTTTTTTTGGATAAGGCATTAAAATGGAAGCACAAGGGGTGTTTCAAACCCATACAAGCTCAAAGATCAGTCCCTTAGCTGATAAATTTAAAACAAATTCAAGGAGCAGTACTCCAATCATAGAAGGAGAATGAAAAATCTTGTATCTTAGAAACCCCATATATTTCCCTCTAAAAGGCCTTATTAGAGAGGGAGGGGGAAATCTTTTATCAACAGAAGTCAAGTTCATTCCCAAGCAATGTGGGATAAGTCCCAACACGTACCCTCCCGTGTAGGCCGGAATGGACATCGAATTCTATCACGTGAGTTAGGTTGCAGACCCAACATTATCTTGGGTAGGCTATGATACCATGTAAAAATATGAAGAACACTCATAACCATTAGAATTGTATTGCTAAATATTCACAAGAATAGAGATACATATATACACAAAAACTATCATAATCTAGAGCCACAATCTTCTCCTCTAAATAAGGTAAAATACTATATACAAACTCTTGCCAAAATATTATCCAATCTAGATTAGGAGAAGATATGCTCAAAAATCTAATATATACCATATATACGCTAATACTAGCAGCAACACGTGAGGGTCTAGATGTGATCTAGGGTTCAATGTCCAAAAACTCGATATAGGTTGTAATAATCTATCATGCAAATATTGATACTCTAGCACAATCTAGCTATGATGTAGGGCTTAAGGATTAGGGTCAAAGACCACTTCTACATATTCCGTACTTGAGCACAATGTATATATTCTTTTTTAAAACATAGGATTCGGATATTGTCTAAGTATAATTCCAAAAGTAGGTTTTTCAACTTTTTTCCGTAGAAAGAGTAATGACAAATTGAGGACTTTATAGTTAAGAAGTACAACCACAATTTCAAGACTTAAAAGAAGAAAATACAAAAGGGAAATAGAGGTGAAGAAGATGCCGAAATTTTTTCAAAAAGTCTTTTGTGGATGCCACGCGTCAATAAGAGCGTCATTGTCTTCACATTGAATGCATCAACTAGCATATGACGTACAACACGCACCATTTCAAGCCAAGAGAAGGAGAATCATTTCGGAATCATGATCAATGTTGTGTATAAATGACTATTTTTATCCTATTTGTGTGTGGAGATTAATTAAATTAACAGAATTCCATCAAAGATTGTATTTGGATTGTGATTTTCCTTCAGCGACAACTCTAACTTAGTTTATGTTTGAATTTATCCAAGTTGGTTTTCTTTTTAACCATCATAATGGCACTTATGTTCAAGTAAAATCAAACCTTTATTTTCTATTGCAATGTACAAGAGGGCGAAGGTGGCAGAGCAGGGGACTTGGGTGAACGGAGAATGGCAATGGGCCTGGCAATGGCGGCGCCCATATTTTGAGTGGGAAAATAGACTTGTGAGTGAGCTTGAAGAGCATCTTCAATTTGCTGAAATTTGCGAAGGTTCAGAAGATAAGTGGGTTTGGAAAGCTGAGTTCAGGTGTTTACTCCGTTAAGTATGCATATAACTTGTTGTTGCAAGTGGTCAATGGTTCGGAGGATATGGTTTCTTTTAAGGATTTTTGGAAGATGAATGCCCCCCTCTAAAGATGAAAGTCTTTGCTTGGAAGGTTATTTTAAATAAGTTCCCTACGAAACACGGTTTGATCAAAAGAGGAGTTGAGGAGTTAAACTCCAATGCTAACTGCGTTTTGTGTGGAACATGGGTAGAGGATTCAGACCATTTATCAAAGCAAGAACCTGGTGGTGGATCAAGGTGCAATCTACTTGCTTTCATTTTTCGTTCATTAATTGGATTAATTTGCCTATGATGTGTATTGGTGGTTAGTGTTTTCCTTTAATTTCATGTTGAGTATTCCTTGTACTCGGCATATCTGTTTGTGTTTAATAAAAGCTTCTTACAAAAAAAAAAAAAATCCTTATTTTCTACTATACATTCCAAGAATCATTGTCTTCACATTGAATACACCATCACGTGTCGCCGGGCACGTGCCAGTCCAAGCTAAGAGAAGGTGAACTCAATATAGATTTTAATAATCTATCATACAAGTATTAAAAAACTATCGGCAATATGCGAGAATCTAGGTATATGATCTAGCGTTTAGGATTTAGGGTCGAAACCTGGTTTCTACATTCATACTTGATCAGCGCAATGCATGTATTCTTTTTCAACACATAAGGATCTATATATGATCTAGGTATAATTCCAAAGAGTAGGTACAGTTTTATTTTTATGCATATAAAAAGTAATAACGACTATATCAATAAAGGCGAGTTAATAAAGTTTCGCCTGATCAAATATATATATATATATATATATATATATATATATATATATATATATATATATATATATATATATATATATATATATATATATATATATATATATATATATGTAAAGGTGAATTTGTTAAGAAGTATGGACACACTTTTCATGCTCTCAAAACAATTACTACAAAAGAGAAATAGAGTTGAAGAAGGTGGTGGAAACTAATGTGGAAGTCTTTAGGGGATGACACACGTACGTCGCCAAGAGCGTTATTGTCTTCACACCAGCACATGGCGTACGACTTGTGCCAGTTCGAGCTTAACTAGAGAAGGAAAATCAATCCGGGAATCGTATAAATGTTGTGTATAAATGATTTTATCTGTAGTATTTATGGGTTGGGTGGATTTAAGAAAACATGATTCCATACAAATATTGTATTAGGTTGTGATTTTCCTTCAGCACAAGCTCCAGTTTAGTCTAATTTTCTCATAATGGCACTTGTGTTCCATCTCTGAAGATTTAATCTGTCGGAGATTCAAGATGAAAAGACATCTAAGAAAAAACTAAAGGAGTTTGGTTATTGAGAGACGAAGATCTCGTCTTGCTTGCCAAGGAAAACCACTTTTTTTCAGCCAACTATACTAAAAGCTCTAGTTAAAGTGGTTATCGCGTAAGCAACTACCAAAGACTAAGTATATGTTCTAGAAGAAGCTAATATGTTTCAAGTTATGCATACCAATTCCGTTTTTTTCTCGTCTGCTCGTACTCTTTTCTCAATTTCCCATCCATCTAGACGCTCCTGGAGGGATAACGGGTACCTCTTCGGGAATATAGGGATATAACGATCTTCCACCACTGGAAACGTGTGATAATCTCCCTGTGAAAGAACACCAATCGCCAGAGGAAATCTTTTGTTTTCATCTATTACCAAGAGATGCTTATTGACGACATTGGACGTTGTATCCTGTAATTAACTACATATTGTAGAACATAAAATGGAGGAAAACTCAAGGAAAAGTTAATACACAATACTCTGAGATATACTTAAGTGATTCACTTTGTTCTTAGAATATTCACGATATATATACTGATATAAATAATATACTGTTTATTTTTCACAATTTTACCTGAAGAATCTCCAAGATAAATTCGTTTTTGTCTTGAAACTGGTGAAGTCGAAAAAATGCGTCATACTTTTCTATTGATTTGTTGGCCTTCTTTCCCTTCGAGATGATGACCGCATTCCCGAATTTGGTTGTTCCTGCAGTGAAAGATAAATATAGATCTGTAACATGACTGAACTATATGTTTTAACCTTTCACACAAGCATCAAAATATTTAAGGAAAACTTTAGAGTACTGCCATCATGAATTTATGCACATTTCCAATTCAAGAATTTACAAAAATATTGAGCAACAAAGACTATGTTTTCTAACAAATATTTTAGGCTTCACTAATGATAAAAAGAAAAACTTATGTAGATGAAGCCTAATTAAACAATTATCATCAGAAATTTCATCAGTGCTGGTCAACTTAATTTTTTGTAGTAAGAATATATATTCATATTTAAATGCATAGACACATATATTATAACGCTTTAGAGGATGCTTAAGAACCCTTTTGGTTTTTGCTCAAGATGATGAAAATTCTATCAATTAACTACGTAAGCAAAGAAAAAATGTATAGGAACAGTTCAACAAGATTTTAGTATATCATTTCATTAAGAAATTTGTGGTTGTTCTTGAAGTTTAGCATTGGTACCTCGATCGGGAGCCCTTGAGGCTAGATTTCCATTCCCGTCGGCTGTGCGTTATTTTCAATGTTAGAGGCCATTTTTATGACTATGGTTACAAATAACTGAGAGAGAAATTTGATGTCTGAAAAAAATAAATCAAGGTGCAAATAATAAGTTTGGTGTCTGGATTTATGGGCACAAGAGTAAAAAAAAAAATATTGTTGGAGCTTTTGGAAGTGCACGAATATTAATGGGGTGATGAATATTAAGGTGACAAAAAATGACAGGTATTAAGATTAATGAAACTTTTACCTTTTGTTGAATTCAAATTTCAAGATTTTTTTTATGATCTATGGATTGTGTCATTAAGTTACAGATTTAGTTGGATAATTGTATTTTATTTCTATTTTTACAAGAAATGCCAGCCGTATTCGTCACATTACTAAATATATACAGTACATATTATTAATATTACACAATCTGTTTATATAGACTTTAATATAGAGCCTGTGTATAATGAATAACGCTATAGAGTGTGCCAATATAGAAATTTGTGTAATATGCCCTCCCTCTCTCTCTCTCTCTCTCTCTCTCTCTCTGTATATATATATATATACATATATATGTGTGTGTGTGTGTGACAATAATTTAGAGCTCTCTGTTCTATATGTACATGAATAAAATTTCATGATTATTTTTATATATATATGAATAAAAGAAAACAATGGGAAAGCCTTGATATGATATATATATATATATATATATATGTGTGTGTGTGTATATATATATATATGTATAGTTACTTTTACCTTATTTGTCTTCCCATATGTATCAAATAAATAATTTTCTCATGATGCTGTAAAAGCGCATAACACACCAAATAAGCATATTTAAAGAACAATTGTGTCTCTCGGTGATCGTCTTTTTTTTTCTTTGCTTTCAAAGGAATAGACATTCTTTCTCTTTTAATTTTTTTGATCAACAAAGAAAAAAAATTGCGAGGAAGACGGGGACGGTTTAGGGTTTCGGGCAAAAGAAAGAGAAAGATTGTAAGAATAAAAATAAGTGAAACTCTTCATGTAATGTTCGCTCTCGGCCAAGGATCAAAAGTTTTCTTCTTTTCCTCGAAAAATATCAAAATGTTTTACTTTTTATCCATTGTCTTAGCAAAATATTTCCGTCCCACTTTAATATATTTTCATTTGAACGAAACAGTTTGAGTAGCAGCTCATGTTGACTATTCATTCATGTCTATTTATGCACATTATAATTAATTTAAACGAATAGTCTTTCCATGATGTTAATGGTCCTCGTAGAATTCTGAAAATGGATACAAGTTTGTTGGCAAGCAAAAAGATTTCAGCCCAACTCTAAATTTTGGCCCGTTTTTATTTCTATTTTGTTCCAACCATGTTATGGTTTAATTGTTTCTTTCGAAAAATGTTGGCAAGCAGAAAAGTATAGCCCAACTCCAAATTTTGGCCCGTTTTATTTCTTTTAGTTCCAGTCAATGTTATGGTTCTGAAATAATGTAAATAAGGCTAATCTATTGATCGTTATTTTTTGGCTTGATTGCGACAGAACGGATAATTCTACGAAAATATAAAACTTCAAACTGAAGACCATCCCTCGTAGAATCGGGGCTGCAGTTTACTGTGGTGCAGCCAAGCTCTCCAATTTTCTTGTTTTCCTACATTTAAGGCCCATTATTTTATCTTCTCCTACAATTAAGGCCCCATATTTTTAAATGGATATTCCTAACGTTGAGATTATTTTTTCAATACCCCAACTTATAAAATAATTATATTAAGATACTTTTAAAACATAACTTAATTCTAAATTTTACTTACTTGTTTTCCTACAATTAAGGCCCATAATTTTATCTTCTCCTACTATTAAGGCCCCATAGTTTTAAATTGATATTTCTAACCATCTAGGCAACTTGATTCTTAATATAAATTTCTAAAGTTAGCAAGCATCCCTATATTTAAGAAACCAAAAGTTTGACATAAATAATTCTCTCTTTTCCTACTATCAGGGCTCCATGATTTCATCTTCTCTAAGTTTACACTTTTATAGATAGAAATCTGATGAAAATTCCATATCTAAAAAAAAAAAAAAAACGAGTATTTAAGAGAAAATACAAACTTCTGAGTTTAATGAATAAAATCACGATAACTAAATAAATTTCTAAGTCATTTACAACTAGATCTCCTAACATGATATTTCAGTGGTATTTTATGATGATTTGTTTTTCTTATATATATGCTTGTTTACTAACTTTAAAAAAAAAAAAAAAAAAAGTAGAATCAAGTTCTATTTTAAAAGTATCTTACTATAATTATTTTGTAAGTTGGGATATTTAAAAAAATTAAAGTTAGACAATCATTTTTTTTTAGACGAGGATTGTAAACTTAGAGAAGATAATTTTTTTTTTATTATATATATGCTTGTTTGCTAACTTTTTACAAAAACAAATAAAAAATAGAATTTAGAATTAAGTTATGTTTTAAAAGTATCTTAATATAATTATTTTATAAGTTGGGGTATCAAAAATATAATCTCAACCTTAGAAATATCAATTTAAAAATATGGGGCCTTAATTGTAGGAGAAGATAAAATAATGGGCCTTAAATGTAGGAAAACAAGAAAATTGGGGAGCTTGGCTGCACCACAGTTAACTGCAGCCCCGACTCTCCCCTCCTTATTGCAGGCTAATGACTCTTCAATCGAAGAAGTCCAAATGTCAAGAGTATACTTTTCACTTGTTTCTTTTGAAGAGTCATCAACAGAAACACCAAATACTACCATAAGTTTGATAGTATTTTACCATTTTTAGAAAAAGTGAAGGTGCTAATACAGTAGTAGAATTGGTGAACCAAGATCTGAGTCAAAATTTTGTTTTTTTTTGGGTATGTTTGATCAATTAAATAATTTTTAGGGTATTTTTTGGAGAAATAATAGAAACCGTTATTACAACGAACATAAATAATATTTTAATACCTCATCTCTGTGGAGTCAATATTAAAAATATTTTGTTTTTTTCTTTTGAGTAAATGTTTAAAAACTTTCATCCATGAGTATAACATTCTAACTATAAAAGAACGATTATAATAACATTCTCAAATTCTTGAATAAACTTTGTCATATGAAATAAATTTGTTTTGTCTTCGTGTAAGCGTCTGTATGCACCGCTTCATGATGTGACAATCGCCTCAAAATAATTTCTTCAACTCAGGGTGCAAAAGGTGATAATGTAAGTTCCGTGAATTTTAATTTTAGAGGAGCTGCCTTGTATAAGTTTCGTGAAAGTTAAGTTTAGACTCTAGAGGAGATGTCTCATGTCCTTCTAGGGCCAATAACGAGTTATGGACAAAATCTTAAATATTAGTTAAACTTCTTAATATTAAAATAACTCAGAATGTATCCATAAACTATTAGCCAATAGGGCAAAAGAGTGAAATAAACAAATTAATTTTCTAATCAATAAAACAGTTATTGATGTAAGATCTAAAGGTTGTAGTTTGTACATTAGGCAAGCTTTAGCCTTCATTGATATTTAATTTTTTGTTAAAATCATAACCATGGTTTCACTTTCACCTTCCTGAACTAACATGCGCTCTACATATCATAAACTCAATAATATTTACCCGTAAACAACACTTGTCAACAAGGCATAACCAAATTTATCAAATTAACCTCACAACCTTGTTACTTCACCTGAGGCATTAAATGGCTAGCCTTCCATGAGCCTTGCACCCTGTGAGTTGCATGATATGCTCTTTCGCTTTCACCTAATCCACAAAGTTCTGCACAATGTGAATATAAGTAACCCCGCGAATGGCAGAAGCTTGCTCCTTTACAGTTACCTTTGCAAGTTTAGTCACTAAAGAGTTCACTTCCTCAACCTGAGAGTAAAATAAAATTTTCAGCAATAGCTTTCCCTTGAAACTGAAGTATTTGTTTCCTTCTGGAATTACAACAAGTCGTAAAGACAAAGCATGCACTTTCCAAACACTGATGTTGCGCCTGTATAACATTGTATGCTGAAAAACATACAATGAACTGTAAAAATGAGAGTAACAACACTTTTTTGATGCGAAGATACTGTTGTAAAAAACATGCTTTTAAACCGGATTTGTGCAGCCAACTTAGGGCTGACGTTTGAGCGAGTCCCTCTTGGTGTTTTAACAAGTTCAAGATGGGCACATGAGAGCTTCGAAACGACATATTATATGCTCAAAATGGTTCATAGATGAATGAGAAATTGATGCTCAAAGTGGGAAACTTGAAGTTGGAAAATATTTGAAAAATAAAGGCAAAGTTGGAATGGAGTATCCCACAGCGGAAAAATGTCAACACTTCAAATGTTTATCTGTAGGAGCATTTTCTATACTTGTAAGACTGTGCTCCATAGAGGCTCACTTGCGCGCGCAAGGCAAGGGGTGCAAATAATCCGCCGAAACAGGCTTGGGCTAAAGCTTCTAATGCATGTGCAAACGACAACGTACACGTCGAATGCTCGTCTGTATAGCGTGTTGGTCTCACCCCTGCGTGGGCTTTATTTTGTAGTTTCTGATATTTATTTTTGCTAAAAATTGGTATTGTAAATATTATTTTTTTTGTAGTAATTTATTTAACAAAAAAATGTCGTGTGATGATAAAATTGTAATTATCTTTACCTTATCGCGATAGGATTGTGATCAGTTTAAAACATTGAAACCGTTTATAATATTCATCCGGAGAATCCTTTTATTACTGTGCAAGTAACAATGAGCTAGAGCTCGAGTAAAATCGTTTTCCTCCTCTTTTTCCCATGCATTAGTCTCTATAAGGAGTAGTTCTCCTCAGGAGTTCACACGTCAAATTCATACGCATAAAAACATTTCCGCAGCCAAATTTTTTCTTTTTGAGTTAGCATTGGTCGTGGTAGAGGAAAGAGGTTGTTCGAGTTCTCCGGAGTTGTTTCGTTCTGCAAACCAAACTGCTCGTTGTCATTGTATCCTGTGAGACAGATGTTCACGTATTCTCAAGCACCGCGGCGAGAAAAAATCTGTTTTAAGGAAACTGTGAATCACATGCCTTAACTTCTCTATTTTTGTTTCACCTTCCAATTTCCGGTTAAGGTTTATTTAATTATCACAGTTACTTATTGTAATTGTTAATTTATATTCGTTGATAAATACTTATTTATTTTGACTGTTTAAATAAATATTATTTCTTCTTGTGTTATAGCACATTTAACGTCACATTCACATGTTAGCTCAACTCATCTTATGTGTGTGAATTTTCTTGATGGCCCACCATTCTGAGCTATAAAGCAACGCATGCCTAATAGTAGTCCAAAAAAACTTTCTCTTAAGTTTTAAAGGAAAGATACGATCTCACAAATCCCTGTAGCGCTCTTCCATTTCATTCAGCCAACTTGAATGCGATGCTTAACGTCATTATCTATTTCCGATTTTGCTAGAGTATAGAGCCTAGGTACCGAAATCGGGTACTTGGTCTTGGATGACTCGAGTTATTTCATCTATCACAATTGCAAACAGAAAAGTCTCAAAGTTGATCCAGTGATAAAGAATCATGTGTTTGTTAAACCACCACAGGTTCGAACACTACTCAAGAAAATAGTTAGAAAATAAAATGTGCATTGAAAACTCATTTTTGAACTTGATTCATGTAAAGCTGTTATTTGAGTTATCAGAATATCAAACGGGAATTAAATACTCAACAAGGAAAACACAAAAGAAACAAGCTCAGTTACAACTTGTCAAACAACCAACTTGAAATAGGCAGAACACTAGAAGTTTTTTGTAGGTCTCAATCTGTTGAGCATCAAGAGGTGTAGCAAAAATGTATCTTGCAAACTTTTGTTCTATTGCAACATGCTTTCTGAAAAAGTTGTTTCCTTTCAAGATTCACAAAATATTATTCATAATTTGTATACTTAGTTCTAGAGACGTCTGGCAGAATTCTCAATAGAATTGATACAGATAAGTTGCTATAAACATTAAATTATTCAAATTGATACCGCAATTCCTAAGCATCGGTTGCATTGAGCAGTAGCTTCTACCAATGTTTTTTCTCTCATGAGCAACATCTTTATCACTTACAGTCAAAGAGTTTTAGTATTGCAAAACAAATATTTTACTGCTCCAACATGATCTTTTTCTTGGTGAAAAATGTATTCGCTATAACTAATTAGAGATCACATTGCAACTGCGTGTGGGTAAGCGGTTATTCCTACTTTGTAAGTGTAAATCAACTGATCCTTTGCGAAAATCCTTGAGGTAAGCATTTGTTTTGTTGATTCACGACTGTGAACTCGTCTTTTGTGAGTTTAATAAAATTGTTGATTGCACTAATGTTCATTAAGTTTGCCTTTAGTCCATCAGCGTAATAAATATCCTACAGATGATAGTTCCTTTGATGTTTAGAGTTCTCTTCCAGAAATTTCTCTTTTCTCTGAATTTCCAAAAGTAATTGATCCTTTGACATCATTCACAAAAATCAGAGAGAATATCTTTACTTTGGCCTCATATGACTCGTACAAACAATTTCAAGAAACCATGTGTTAGATGAATATTCATGATCCGATGAAAACGTAATCAAACATTTGAGATTAGAACGGTTCTCCCAAGCTTGGTTTACTAGATTTTTTCTTTCAGTTAAAACATTTTCAATTGAGCAGTATCCTGTTGCAACACTCTGATTAGCCCGAAACTGTTTAAATCCTCTTCTTTCTTGCGTATACACTCTGTATTGATAACAAAATGGTGTAGTATGACACTTAACCACAATGGTGACAAATAGGGACAAACCTGCTATCATCATCTTAAAAATGATGGTTAGACCTTCTAGAAGAATGCAAAGATTGAAAATGATAAGGTTTTTTACCGAACGATTGTTGCAACTTGGTACGCGCACTACCTTTTCTTCTTTTGAAAATATCACGTTCTCCTTGAATACTTCAACTTGTAAAACCAACTCCAGATCAATACTTTCTCTGTTTTTAGTTTTGTGTTCTTAATAGTTGTATCGATTGTTGCAACTCCTGATTCTTCAAATCCCACGATGGTGGTTAAGAGACATTGGCTCTTTCCTCACTAAGATCTGACTCACCATCACCCCGATTGACAATATTGCCGTACATTTGTTCTTTTGAAGGAGATTGTCAATATTTTCCAGCATATCTACCTTTGTTTTGCCTCTTAATCTCAAGATCATTAGCAGTGGAGCATATATACATATATATATATATATATATATATATATATATATATATATATATATATATATATATATATATATATATATATAAGAGCTGGAAGAATTTTTACTCATACCTTTGCTTTTCCAAGGTTTCAAAAAACTATGAAGGCTCTTTGTAAGTGTGCAATTTCTCAAACTACTTGGATATAAGAAATAAATTTTTGATCGAGGATATACCATTCTCACATATCTGCAAAAAAAAGAAAAGATCTAATTTCTTAGATCGCACCAATATATTGACTCTTCATGTCAGTTATTAGATCTTAGTTCCTACCAAAAGCAATAATTACAAATTATAATTCTATGTAAGAGCACAAAATAAATATTTTTTTATTTACTCTAAGCCACGAGTTGTGTCTGTAATGTAAACCAAGTTGCATCGGTAAGAAAGAACAACAAATAAACAGAGACACGAGTAATTTAACGTGATTAAGACAACCGTCTTGCTCCATGAGGCTTTCGCACAAAAGTTTAAATATTTTTTATATGATAAAAATATTTGCACCCATAGGAAATTACTATAACACCTAAGCTCCCTCTAATGTTAAATGCCTATAAACACTACTGTACCACTTTACTGCATTTGATCATTGAACTCGTTTGCTTTTGTTTGAAATAACTCCAACAATAACTGAAAATAACTTCACTCAAAAATCTTGAACCTTTCTCACTTAATATAGTGAAAAATAATCTCATATAAGTTTGAAGAACAACTCTGATTGCTATTCCTATTTGTAGGCATATCACAATCTTATTCCAGTTTTACAACTAGATCCGTGTTTGTTGCAATGACAGGTTCCTATTGTTGCATTCACTTACTGGACTTTCCTCCGAGGCATTATTTTTCCCGATTCAGAAAATAAACAACAGTCTTTCTCCTAATAATCGACGTAATTATATTAGAGAAATGTATGATTAGGGAAAAATAATACGACAAAACAAGGTGGAGAATGTTGAAAGTTGTGGTTCAACAACTTGGAAAATAACTAACAAAACAGAACACAAAGTTGGCGGGAAAAGCTGTTGAATTCAGCTTGCAACTCGAAGCGGTTAAGTTAGTTAGAAGGAGCTGTTTTTTAGCTGAGTTTTTGAGCGTGTGTATAGTATATGTATAGGTGATATAAAGGAGTGTATATATAGCTCAGATTCAGCAGAAAATAGAGAAAGTAACAGCATTATTCATCTTGTAAAATTCACAGAAACTCTCACTTTGAAGCAATAGGATTACTCCCTTTAATGTAGAATAGAGTTCACATTGAACTCTTATTCAAACCAAGTAAATCGTTGTGTTGTGTGTTTGTCTGATTTCTTTAGATTTCATCTTCTTCTCATTCATTTTGTCTGATCAAATCAGTTGGTTTTATACACTGTTTGTGCTCGATCAGTTTGCATTGTTGTTGAGTGAATTGAATCAAGATCAAAGGTGATCTTGTTGGTTTATTTGTGTTGTTATTCACTACAAAGTGGTGCGGTTAGCGTGGATCAAACAACACAATGGCATCTGCTAAATTTGATGTGGAAAAATTCACTGGATCGAATGATTTTGGGCTGTGGAGATTGGAGATGAGGGCTCTGTTGGTTCAACAAGGATTGTTGGATGCACTTGATGAATCCTCAATAGACAAGGAGATGGATGAGAAGGCCAAGAAGGCTATGCTTGATAAGGCTCACAGTGCCATCATTCTCAGTCTAGGAGACAAAGTCTTGAGACAAGACTCAAAGGAGAAGTCAACTGCAGGGATCTGGATCAAGCTTAAGAGCCTCTACATGACTAAGTCTCTGGTAAACCGTTTATATCTTAAACAAGCTTTATATTCATTCAAAATGCAAGAAGATAAACCTGTAGAAGAGTAGATTGATGCATTCAATAAGTTGATCTTGGATCTTGAAAACATTGATGTGTCTTTAGATGATGACGATCAAGCTTTACTACTGTTAAGTTCACTACCTAAGTCTCATTCTCACTTTAAAGAAACTCTGATATATGATAGAGAGTCTTTGACATTAGATAAGGTGCAATCTGCACTAAATTCTAAGGAACTCAATGAGAGAAATGAGCAGAAGGCTTCTGTAAATGGTGAAGATTAGTAGTTAAGGGGAAACACCACAAGAAAAACAATAAAGAAAAGAAAGAGAAGGACAAGACACCACAGAAGGAAGGAAAATTTTGCAATCAGAGGAAGAAGGGCAATGAGAATTCTAAGGAATCAGGTGATGCAGCTATAGCACACGATGGCTATGACTCTACAGATGTCCTGATGGTGTCTGAAGGAGAACCTGAACTTGAATGGGTCATGGATTCTGCCTGTTCATACCACGTGACTCCAAACAAGAGATGGTTTGAAGAGTATGAAAAAAAAGGTGGTGGTTCAGTGCTGTTAGGAGATAATAAACCCTGTAAGGTACATGGTATTGGATTTGTGAGATTCAAGATGCATGATGGCATCTCAGGCTGCTAAAAGAAGTCAGGTTTGTACCAGACCTGAAAAGAAACCTGATATCTCTGGGAGAGCTAGATCAGAAAGGTTTTCAATTCAAGTGTAAAAATTGCATTCTGAAGGTACTAAAGGGTTCAATGGTGGTCATGAAAGGGTATAGAAAGAATGGTTTGTACACTCTCTATGTAAAAGTTGCTCAGGAAGCTGTATCAGCCACAGTAAGGTCTGAAATCACAAAAACAGAGCTATGGCGTAGGAGGTTGGATCATCTCAGTGAGAGAGGATTAGCAGAGCTATGCAAACAAGGATTACTTGGTGTTGACACGTTGGAGAAGCTGGTTTTCTGTGAGAATTGTGTGTATGGCAAAGCTTGCAGAGTAAAGTTTGCCACATGACAACATAATACCAAAGAAAGGCTTGATTACATCCATGCAGATCTCTGGGTCCTTGAAGAACTGCATCACACTCAGGAGCCAGGTATTTTCTATGCCTTGTAGATGATTACTCAAGAAAGATATTGATTTACACTTTGAAAAGTAAGGATGAGGTGATTGAGACCTTTAAATCCTGGATAGTATTGATTGAGAATCAAACAGTAAGAAAGATCAAGAGGTTGAGAACAGATAATGGCCTTGAGTTTTGCTCTGAAAACTTCAATAAATTCTGTAGAGAAGTTGGTATAGCTAGACATAAAACAGTAGCCTATACACCTCAGCAAAATGTGCCATGGCATGTGATTAGTTTCCAGGGTAGCTCCTCGGACGGGGCGATATGGAGTGTTCGTGGGGGCGATAAGGACTCCATTAACTATTTTATTGATCATCATAATTTATTAAATAACATTATATGCTTGTCTTAAGTGATGTAGGACAAGATAGTACTCCAAATTGTGAAGATTCCCGCGGTAAAAAGAATGACGCACGAAAGCCACCATAACTTTTGACTAAGTGATCTGTTTTGGGCCTATAAGATATCAAATATAAAGGTCTTTCTAAGAGCTCAACAAAACAATACCAATATATGGATTCAAAACGAATATCTCCATAACAGCACAATTTTTTAAATCTAAAAATAACAACGCTAGAAAGCAAGTTTAACTAAAATAAGGGATTTAAATACTCATTGCTAGAAAAACGTCAGAATACAACTTACAGTAACCAATACCAATATCCAAAAGTTATAACGCAACATTTAATCTAGACTCTCCCACACCCAAAATATCTGAGGTCATGTCCTATCTTGATAGTCACGTAAATCTGAAAGGAAGGAAAATAAAATATTTTATGAGATAAAAATCTCAGTGAGTGCTCAATGTGTGTGCAAGTAGTCATAATTACTTTCTTTTAATATAAAACAATTTTACATGCAGAGGCACATCAGAACAATTCACCTAACACGCAAGTAGAGTTTAAAAATCGTTCATTTACTGATACAATTATCAAATTCAGTTTTCATGTCATATCTCCTTATCGCTCCTTTACGGTACCCCTTATCGCCCCGTCCAAGGAGCCACCCTGGAATTGGTAAGCATGCCATCGTACATACATCGATGATCCCAAATGACACTAACGAACCTCCCGGAGTGTCTAAAAGAAAGGGGCAAGGGGAACACGAAGTTTAACCGACAGACCTCTGCTGCCCAGCGTCACTCCGTGCTACCCAAGCCAAATGGACCCAATGGTCAGTCGCTACGGTCGATCATTCCTGTCTCTCTTTCAAGTTTTATGATTAGATGTAAAACAATTATAACCTTTGAAAACATTTTTTTAGATAAGTAATTCACAAGAACTAACATTGCACTTTTAAGCAAAATAATTGCATAATACTACTAATTACACATAACATGCAGCCTTCTAGTTTTTGCAAAATAATAAGTTTTGTTGGAGCACTCACCTGAATTCACCACCGCACAAAAGCATATCATTTGAATATTTGCTCGAGCCACCTATCAGAATAATCAATGATTAACTACTCAATCTACAAACACATATGTAAAATTCATATTCTCGAGTTCTAAATAAATATTTCATCGACAACTTAATCTATGTGACCAAAGTTTACCATTTGTCAACATTTAAAGTTAACCAAAATTATGGTATTATATGTAGAAGTCTGTATGATTATATGTGGATGGTCCTAATTGATTTTCGAACACTAGTTAAAGTTTATCATAAAAAAGTGTACGTTTCAAGTGTATTAGAATTCCTCACATTAATCATTATATATACTCCTCTATATACGTTTATTAAGATAATACATACACATGCCCACGTATAACTAGGAAAACTAACAGTATGTACATGATTTTAAGTACCGTATACTATATTAACGTTCATTGTTCCATTTTAGGAAAAGCAATAGCCTACGTGTGCATGAATTTAATTCAGAAATCAATAAAATAATATTTTGAAGCCATGACTCAAGTAATTACCGATATTGCAATACCTATAAATTGTCTGTGTATGTGTGCGGTGATCACACCTCATCAACAATATAATAAATCCTTCTTATTCATCTAGCCCAAGCCATGAGAAATCTCTTCATGATTACATAAAATATTGATTTAAAGGATTCAAGGAATACACTATATAATAACATAAAGAATTTTAGCACTCTAACTAATATATTTTGCTAACCAACCTGGACCCAAAGTTAAAAACACATTCATGGATCTATTTGTTCACCTTGACATGCACAGAGAAAGTTCTGATCTTAAGTATTAAACTATATTAAATTTTCTTTTTATCAAACCGTGAGACTACAATTCCCAAAAATCAAGAAAAGCAAACAAGACATGAACCTATGAAAATCTAAGTGCAGACGAGAAAGCAAAGCTAAGAAAATAATTACCTGTGCGTCGACGGCAAACGGAATGAAGAAGAAGAAAATAAAAGGAGAAGAGCGGCTTGGTGTGCGTATCTCACTTTTAGGAGGACTAATCCCTAATTATTATAAAGGCTTATAATCGATATTATTAATATTAAGGACATGGAGTAACATATGGGCCTTATCATAATAAACTATTTCTAAGCGTCCCTATAATTTGTAATATGTGCAATTTGATAAACAAAAGAATGAAAAAAGTTACAGATTATTTATGAAGAAAAAGATAATTCTAGAAAATCTATTTACCATGTATAACTTATAATACTTATTATTCATTCAATTCAAATCATTATCAATACTGAAAAAAATTAGAGTATTACATGGTAACTCGATCGGGAGAAACAAAGAGAGTGCAATCTCGATTTTAACTTCAATTAGAATTTCAAACGGTCTGAGATTTAAAAATTGATTGAGGACTCTGACTCTATACACCAATGATATATGTGTTCCAAAACTAAGGTGGAAAAAAAAGGTTTGATATGGAGGAAATGAAAGAAAATTGGTGGTTATGCATTCTTTCTTCATAAATAAAATAAGAAATGAGGAACTTGTGAAGACGGCTTTGGGTTAAAGCCAAATGTGAGTGTTAAAATTCTTCAGGATGTTGTGGGTATGAAACAAGCATAAGATATGATGCAACTAGCACAAGTAACAATAGTTTAATATTTTTATTATTACCTCCACCTAAATGTCTGCTATCATTTAAATTATTCTAAGTATAGGTAAACTAAATTATTATTTAATTTATGCATTTAATATTTTTAATATTAACTTTTACAAAAAATTGAGATAATTAATGCTTAAATAAAAAGTATCGGGTAATCATCGTTAGGGCATTTGTCCATATTTGAAAAGAATTTAAAAAAGAAAATAGTCCCCCCCTAACTATTGTCTCCACCCTATCATTTACTGTATGTGCAAAAGTACCCCCTAAAATTTTATGTGTATGACCCCTAACATTTTTAGTATGTGCATCGCACCCCCCGAACTAAAGATTTCGCCTCCTAATCTTTCAAGTTAAATGAATTCATTAGTGTTGGACGTGACAATTATTTAATTTTATAACACAACTTAATTTTAGTTGTAACTAATGTGCATGCATCACAAAACGGGAGCTTATCACTCCTCGTATTGATTTGAGCCATACGATGGGACTAATGGCTACCAAAAGGCTAAAGATTGCTATCTTGATTTATGCTAGGGTGATGAGTATTTATATGATTTCTTTGGTAGTTTGCTACAAGTTGTGTATTATGCACTATAGCTGTCGTGTTTTTTCATATCCCTTGCTAGTTAAGGCACTGCATGCATCATTGTTTGTTCCATAAATTCGTTTTTTTTTTTTTTTTTTCTGTTTGACCTCTTAAGGATTATGGAACCAATAACAGTAGGTAAAAATCCAAAATGTATGAGGGTTCGTGAAAGAAGTCAATTGTCCAAGTTCACAGAAGAGGATATAAACACGATGAGGGGGTTCTTCGATTTCATACGATTCTAAAACTTTGCTCCCTGATCCCTTGCTAGTTGGCAACGTACATGCATCATTATTTGTTCGATCACCGGGAAAAGTTGTCTTTTTTTTTTTGGCCTCTTAAGGATTATGGAATCGATAGAAATAGGTAAACATTGAGAAATTATGAGTTTCGTATTCAAAGTTGGTTGCCCAAGTTCATAAGAGGAGATAAAAATGTTGTCTTTCAATTCTGTTGGATTCAACTACTATGGTTCCATATACGCGGTACGTAAAGTTAACTCGTCTAACTCCAGCTACACGGCGGATGTTGCGGTTGTTAAACTCGTAAATAAGTCATTTTCTTATATAATATAAATTATATGTTATAGGAAGAGATATTTCAAGATTGATTTAATTTTATCTCATCCATTTCCGTAGGAGATCAAAATGGACAACAAATAGACAAGCGAGCAAGAAATTCAAGCTGGATTTATATGCATAGTAAAGGACTAAGAGAAATCATGAAATGCATAAAATAAAATTAATGGTCCACTAGTTCATATCATAGACAATGGTAGAGCACATTATCCAAACTTCACAAAGTTTTCCTGTTCTCAAAATTTTCTAACATTGATCAATAAGTTTTAGGTATTCATGATGTTGCAAAGATGACATGAGAAAAACTTACATACATGATCACCTATTTGTCCGCATGAACAAATTAAATAACATCATTTATTTACTTATCACTTTATATAACATGAATAACTTGTCGTGAGATTTCACAATGCAATAGAATTTACTTAATTATGAATGACTTGTGATATGACAGGAAAGATGGTGTTATTGTGAAGGGTAATTTCGTTGGTCGTTCATGGACAATTTTGAGTTGTAACCTGGATTTTTAGTTGCTTTGAACCTAATTATTTGGGTTTCAGAAATAACTTGAAGAAATATCATAAACACTCATCCCTGTAGTTCAAGAAGTTTCTTCTCAAGAGAGATTCAAAACATCTGCCACAAGTATCTGATTAGTGAGTTTTAATGTTTTACATTACAAGTGCTTATTACTTCACAGGAATAATCCCATTGTTCCAATTAAAATGATCTTGTGAAGAAACCGCGAGAAGGCATGAGATCGCGCTCGATCGCATAGAAAGGCCAAAAGTTACTGGAATAGATTCATGAGGAGAACTGCAATAGCACATGATTGCACACAACTGGCCAAACTCACTTCCTCAACTTTACGAGAAGGGATGCAATCGCACCCATATCGCATACTCGAGGCGATTGCACACACTCAAAAGTCACTCACATAGGCCAACTAAGGAAATTTTCAACCAGGTTTGAGCCACTGCATATCTAATTTGTGCAATCGCACTGCTTCACAGTGATGCGGTCGCATGACTTGGGATGCAATCGCATGTTACATCTTGTTTCAAATACAAAGAATTTTGAGATAGCCTACTATGCACAAATTTTCCTTCTAAATTGTTTCCATTTTCTTCCCCTATATAATTGGTATTTGATATGGCATGAGTTTTCAGAGTCTTTTCAAAGTAGGAAACTTTCATTTTTACAATATTATTTGAATTCTATTTGGCACATTACTTGGTAACTATTCTCTTATACTTGTAGTCGGAGTAGTATTTTTTTTTTATGCAGTAGTTATGTTTTGTCATTCATTATGAAATAGTTGTTTCCTTCTATTTTCATCTGCATGTGGTCTGTAATTGTAAAGCATTTTCCTGGTAGAACAGACAACGATATCAAGAACTTATAGAATACAACCATAACAAACAAGATCCTTCATCATTACCAAACTGCCATGTCTGCCATAAAACCCTCTTCAAATCCTCCAAGTCCTCCAGCTGATGCACAAATTTTCATCCCGAACCCACCTATGCCTCTTCAGGGGTTTGGTCAAACTGCTCCATCAGTACCCATAACTGATCCTATCATGATTTACAACGCAAATTCAGCTATTATGTCGTTGTCACTACCGTCTCCATTTTATGTATCCGACAATATGTCTACTATATCCGATCTCTCTACCTGGCATAACTTTTCTCACATCCCTCAGACCTTCATGAACAAAACTCAACCCCAAATTTCTATGCAAAATAACAATTCCCAGTTTGGGTTTAATAACTACAATGCTAACTTCATGTTTAACACAGACCCTCATGTCCAAGCATATCCTATGCAGGCACAGTTGGTGCCAGATAATAATACCCTTTCTGGATTCAGTAACCAGAACACTACTAGCTTCATGAATGCAAACCTTCAACTATAAGCTTTTCATAATGCAATGCCACAAGAACATTTTGTGCCAAATGCTAGTCCCGTGTTTGGATTTGCGAACCCCACTCCAGCCCTTAACAGAAACATTAGCTTCAATAACTCAAACCCAATGCTGGCTGATCCAATGGGGCCATACCCAATTGCTTTTGATGAGATGCCCTTTTCATTTGCTACATAAGAACAACTTGTTGAGTAACTTGATGGGATAACAAACTCCTCTCATGCAAACAATGTTGGTGTTCATCCGAACAATATCGAAAATGATGGTTCCTACATGAAATTATTTGAATCTTCTGCACCAACCGCGGTTCTTACCGTCGCCCCCTCCACCACCACCAAACCAACATCGGACTTAGTGCCCGCAACCTTCTCCTCACTGCCACCGGAAGATGTCTCAAGATTTGCTCCGCTGCCATGCAGCAGCAACCTTTGGGAAACTTATTCTCCTCAAAGTTGGGGCTTTTGACCATTAGATATGAATTGATCCGTGTCATGGTGGAGGAGTTCTTTTAATTGAGAATATATGTCTAGGATCGATTCTTCTGACTACTAAGTCAAAATTTTGTTAATGAGGATGCGCTCTAATACTACTTAGAAATACCAAAAAAAAAAAAAAAAAAAGAATGAACAGAGCTGATAATGGATCATAATACTTATGCAAATTGATGACTGTTGATAACGACATAGGGTACATATATTTATAATTGATTCAGCACTAAAAATAATATCAAGCTAACATACTTATCTCTATAATTAAATACAACTAAATTATGTGATAATTTCTATGTTATCATGGATTTAAGATCAAAATTAGACAAATTGATTTAACAAGAGGAAAATACAACGTTTTGCTACATGAAACCGAGAATAAAATGGTTTTATCACTTCTTAATCAATCTCTTAAAATCTGGAAGAGCAAGTTACATTTATTTGGGGTATCCAAGGACCAAATTGAAAACGCCATTAGATGAAAAAAAAAAAAGACTTGACATGGATTTAAGAGCATGTAAATTTATTAATCATCTTAAATTATGTGGTTTCTGTTAGTTTATTACTTGATATTGAAAGTTTATCCCTTTCTAAATTTAAGTTTTATTCCACCTAAGCAGTTTAATTACAATATGTGTTTGCTCTTACTTGGCAAGTATATGTCGTGCGCAATTTGTCGATGCATTCCTTATGCGGTTTATGCAACTTTCTACGTTGAAATATGAGTTATCTAAATTAATAATTAGTGTAGAACATTTATTTGTAACAGTTAAAGTATTGTTTGTCTCTTACCAGTAATGGAACCGAATGATGATAGCTTCTCTACAAAGTTGTATTTGATTCATGATTCGAATAACTATAGTACATGTCTTTCAAAGGAAAATGGTGCCAGGTTATAAAATCGCCGAATGCATGAATTTTGAACAGTGATATAATCAAGTTAATATTTTGAAATTATATGAATGTCATGGGATACACATACAGTATATTGGGTTGTCGAGTTAGTGTTAATATAATGACCAAGGCACAAAACCCTATGTTAGTTACTTCTTTTATGCCATTGATGGTATACATGGTAAATTAGACATGCCTTGTTTCACTCCTTTTTTGTATCGCCTTTGTACACATTTCTACTTTACACCTACATATAAAAATATTTTAGTACACAAAGATAGTATGTATATAGAACTGATTAAGATAAAAATTTGAATATTAATAGCAGTTCTTTAATATTAAAATCGATAGTAGCTTTTTAAAAACTGAAAAATTTTGCAATTCTTTTTACCAATTCCTAACATGCGGCCAAGCTTAAACATGCGGCTATATACATTAAAATTGAAAAGTTATGTAATATATGATGATGCAAATATTCCGACAAAGCTGAAATCATCGTTTAACATAAGAATCTATAAATAATTTTCCGTCCTATACCCACAACGAAAAACTTAGAGGTTTGCTCGAGGACATGTAAGCATAATCGCCTAGAATTTGTCAAAAGCTTATTTCATCAAAAATGGAAAAAGGTAATCATTGTCTGACACATGATATCAACAAATAATTTAGTCATCCAATGGCCACAATGAGACTTATACTCATGTGAGTTTATTCTAACACATAGTCTATATATAATGTTAAAACCCTGTTACCACTCCATTACCACTCTACTCCACCGGAACCCTGAAGTCGACAACTCTATCACAATATATAAACCATATACTCCGAAAAACGCAAAAATATTCCACTCAATATTAAGATCCAACTTGCACTTCAACCTTATCATTCACTAACCAAAACTCAAACCTTTACTGACATAGAATTAAAACATAATCCGCTCAAAGGTTGAATGACACTTCTAACACCACTATTTATGGGTACCATCATTGCAACAAACTACGTGAATGCCGCAACATCATATTTTCTGATTGTAGCAATCCTTAAAACTTTATTGTATTAATACCCTTACCCTTTTAGATGAATCTATCCTCAAAAGCAAACTAATACACAAAAAAACCTTTTGTTTGAATGATGAGTCAAATACTCCATACGAGAATAGATAGAATTGAAATAATTAAAACAAAAGTATATCCTTAAATGAAATCAATCAATAAGATTCTTTCTTATCCAAAAAGGAATAAAATTCTTAACTTAGATAAAAGTAGCCTAAGAAAAAGATATAATTGAGATAAAAAAGATTACTTGTTTCCTTATCAAGTAATCAAACAAAACATTAATCACAATCCTTAATCTCAAAGGATTAACACAAGCAGTAAATGAAGAAATAAGCATAATCGACAATCTATATCAAATCAAACACCTACTCAATCAAACTCTTATCAAACCAACTCTTCCTTAAACAAAAGTATCCTACAATATCAAACTGTACAAATATACCATGAACAATAAAAATTAAAAGACTAAAAATAAATCACAAAAGCATAATACGTAGTACCAAAACAATTTTCATACACTTTTGACAATATCAAGGTAAATAAAACAAATGACATTCACATATATTGACATAGGGTACATATATTATAATCGATTCAGTACTAAAAATAATATAATGCTAACATACTTATCTTTATAGTTAAATACAACTAATTATGTGATAACTATCTATGTTATCATGGATTTAAGATCAAAATTAGACCAATTGATTTAACAAGAGGAAATTACACAACGTTTTGCTGGACGAAACCAAGAATAAAATGGTTTTATCACTTCTTAGTCGATCTCTTAAAATCTAAGAGAGCAAGTTACATTGAAAGTTTATCCATTTCTAACTTTAAGTTTTATTCCACCTACGCAGTTTAACATTACAATATGTGTTTGC
Organism: Misopates orontium; assembly: GCA_946800315.1. Taxonomy (NCBI): domain Eukaryota; kingdom Viridiplantae; phylum Streptophyta; class Magnoliopsida; order Lamiales; family Plantaginaceae; genus Misopates; species Misopates orontium. The sequence continues at coordinate 19,027,996 of OX326950.1, read as the reverse complement.
TCCTATACTTGGCAGGTATGTCATGCGTAATTTGTCGGTGCATTCCTTATGCGGTTCATGCACCTTTGTACGTTGAAATCTGAGTTGTCTAAATTAATAATCAATGTAGAACATTTAATTTTAACAGTTAAAGTATTGTTAGTCTCATATCAGTAATGGAACTGAATAATGATAGCTTCTCTACAAAATCGTATATGATTCAAGATTCAAATAATTATAGTACATGTCTTTCAAAGAAAATTTTAGTTCAAGGATCGAAATATGTCGAATGCATGAATTTCAAACACAGATATAATTAAGTAAACATTTTGAAATAATATGAATGTCATGAGATACACTATATCACGCAGTCGAGTTAGTGTTAATATATTGGCCAAGGCACAAAACCCTCTGTTAGTTACTTTTTTTATGCCATTGATGGTGTAAATTGTAAATTAGACTTGTTTTCTTTAACTCCTTTTTTGTATAGGCTCTGTACATATTGCTATTTTACATCTACGTATAAAAATATTTTAGTACACAAAGGTAGTATGTATATTGAACTGATTAAGATTAAAAATGAATATTAATAGCAGTTATTTAATATTAACATTGATAATAGCTTTTTAAAAACTGAAAGTTTTCCAATGCCTTTTCCCAATTCCTAACATGCAGTTACGCTTAAAGATGCGGCCATTTACATCAAAATTGAAAAGTTATGTATTATATGATGATGCAATTATACTGACACATCATCGTTGGACACAAGAATCTATAAATAATTTTCCATCCTATACCCGCAATGAAAATCTGAGGGGTTTGATTGAGGACATGTAAGTATAATCACCAAGAATTGGTCAAGAGTTCAATTATCAAAATTTGAAAAAGGTAATCATTGTCTGTTACATGATATCTACAAACAATTTAGCCATACAATGCCTCAATGAAAATCTGACCAAGAGTTGTTGATTTGTTTGGTCAGGTATATATCTGTAATAATCTAAGGTTTGGTCAGGGATTTGATTCGATAAAAAAAAGGTAATATGATGATGAAATTGATAACAAGAAGCTGAAGTTGTTGCAATGAAACAGATTACATGTAACACAAAGTAGAGCAGTGGGAACACTAACGATAACAATTAACAAAATACAACAGATTTGAACTTGGTTGAGTTAAAATAAAGTTTATATTTTAAAGGCCTCTGAAAGATTCAAACAAGATTGTTGTTTATTCACTCTGGACAACATACGTTGAATCACAGTAAAGAAACCTGTCAGAGGTCTTTAATATATAAACTTTATTTTAACTCAACCAAGTTAAAATCTGTTGTATTTTGTTAATTGTAATCTATAGTGTTCCAATTACTCTACTTTGTGTTACATGTAATCTGTTTCATTGTTAAAATTGCACTTCATCTGCAAGTAAATATCTTACAAATTACTTCAGCTTTTTTTTGGGTATCAATTTCATCATCATATTGTTTAGGTACTTCGTATTATGCTTTTGCTATTTATTTTTAGTCTTTTAGTTTTCTTGTTCATGATATATTTGTATAGGTCGATATTGTAGGAGACTTTTGTTTCAGGAAGATTTGATTTGACAAGAGTTTGACTGAATAGGTGTTTCATTTGATCTAGATTCTGGATTATGCTTATTCCTGCATTTTATTGCTTGTGATAATTCATTGAGATTAAGGATTGTGATTAATGTTTTATTTGATTAATTGATAAGGAAATAAGTAATATTTTCTATCACGACTATATCTTGCTCTCAGGCTGCATTTATCTGAGTCAAGAATTTTATTCTTTTTTGGATAAGGACGGAATCTTATTGATTGATCTGGTTTATGGATCGACTTGTGTTTTAATTATATCGAATCTATCTACTCTCGTATGAAATATTTGGCTCATTATTCATAGAGAGTGTTTTTGTGTATTAGTTTGCTTTATAGGATAGATTCATCTAAAAGGGTAAGGATATCAATACAATAAAGTTAGAAGGATTGCTACAATCAGGGGATATGATGTTGCGGCATTCTTTTATTGTTATCCGTAAAAGTTAAATCACGATTTCTTTACTATGATTCAACGTATGTTTTTCAGAGTGAATAAACAACAAGTTTATTTAAATATTTCAGAGGTCTTAAAAATATAAACTTAATTTTAACTCAACCAAGTTAAAATCTATAGTATTTTGTTAATTGTCATCTATAGTGTTCCAATTACTCTACTTTGTGTTACATGAAATTTGTTTCATTGTTAAAATTACACTTGGTTTGCAAGTAAATATCCTACAAATGACTTCAGCTTTTTGGTATCAATTTCATCATCATACTTCCTTTTTTTTTACCAAACCAAATCCCTAACCAAACCTTAGGTTATTACGGATATATGCTGACGAAACAAATCCACAACTATTGGTCAGATTTTCATTGTGGCTATTGGATGGCTAAACTATTTGTAGAGATCACGTGTCAGACAATGATTACCTTTTTCCAATTTTGATGAACTAAAATCTTGACGATTCTAGGTGATTATACTTACATGTTGTAATACCCTGATTTTTTAAAAATAAGATCGACGTTCCTAATTTATTTTGAAGTTTCCTTAATTAACAAAACTATAATCTTATAAAATTAGTAATTAAAGGTTTGCTTTTGTTTAAAAATCGGACCATTTAAAAGAAAAATTATAATTATAAGTTATATGTGGTGTGGAAAGACTTTTTGCATTTAAAAGCCCATAAAAGGAATCAGCCCACAACCTTAAAAGATAAAAGGAAAACCAGTATTTATTTCATAATTTAGTTACTGAATAAGATTAAGGGTTTCTTATAATCTCTTCATCAGCCGTTATCATTCTTTTCCCAATTTGCATCAGCACCATTCCTTTCCCTTTTCCACTAATTCTGGTATGTTTCTTCTCTTTTCTTTTCCACCAATTTGCTATTAATCTTTGTCTGTGTATTGTTTATAAGTTGGCTCATGATTGTTTAATCTTTGGAATATGAAAATTCTCAGTTTTAAGCATACACCCTTTGTCAATTGTAGAATAAAATACCATACATATATACATAGATGTAACTACAAACCTTTCTTCATATGATTTAATTTATTGTTTGAAAGTTAGTTCTTTCCGTCAAATCAAGCATACTTTATTATTACTATGGGCACTCAATCATACACTTCCACTTAGCATTTAATTAGTATACATATATTATATGTTTTTCATAGCCTTAGGCTGCTCTTGGATTGATCTATTTATAATGATTTGCAATTCGTAAGGCATTGGAATATTTTCTAATAAAATGGGTGAGGTGACTGACATATTTTATATTGAGAAATAGAAGAGTACTCTATATTATAACAATGTTTATGTTGTGGATGTTTGTGTATTAAGTTATGTGAATATATATATATATATATATATATATGTGTGTGTGTGTGTGTGTATTTATATGGTGAATAGTACATATATAATATATACATATATATAAGTAGGTTAGAATTTATAGTCATTGCTTGGGTTTTATTTGACTAGATTAGAATTAGACCATTTATTGATATTTCTTTTGGCCTAATAGGTCGTTGGGCAAGTCATTCGGTAAGGTTGCAAATTCAGGTGAGTGTTACCAAAACTCTATTATTTGCAAAACCGGAAGGAATGCATGTATATGTACGTATGTCGCTTATTAGAATATCTTTCACTGCTTTTGTAAAGTCAGCAAAATGTTTAGTTTTAAATTGTAAAAGATATCGATTTGGTTATGATGGTCACATTTTCGGTTACGTTCAGTTCAGTTATTAGTTAATTGGATCCAACTTGGCTTGGATAGGCATGGAGTATTGCTGGGCAGCAGAGGGCTGTCGGTGGTGCTTCATGTCCCTTTGCCCCTTCTCCTTAGACACGCGGGAGGTTCGTTGTGTCTCTGGAGATCATTCGTTACGCATGTACCATGGCATGTGATTAGTTTCCAGGGTAGCTCCTTGGACGGGGCGATAAGGAGTGTTCGTGTGGGGCATTAAGGTTGAGGGCATCAACTATTTCGTTGATCATCATAATTAATTTAAATAATCGATATGTTTGTCTTAAGATATTATTATTTAGTACCTACATTCATTTCTTTGTTTTGTAAAATATTGATCTTGTCTCGTTCTGTATTGTTTCAAAATTCTGAACTTCAAATAAATTATTGGTACCTAATAATAATATTCTTGAGTTACGGAAAGCATAATTTGCATGTATAGTTTAGTATGTTTTGAAAGCAAACAGTAATGCACTTTCACACACATCGAGCACTCACTAAGATTTTTATCTCATTAGTTTTGTGTTTTTCCTTCCTTTCAGACTTGGGAAACCTTCAGGGCAAGACCTCAAAGACATAGGTGTTTGGAGTTAACCAGTTCGGGTCATAGATTAGAGTAATGTATTTAAAATTTATTTTATGTACTTGTTGCAGATGTCCTGTCATTCTTTTAGTTATGAGACATTTTAATTCTTGTTTTGATAGTTTAGTTGTTTGCGAGTTGTTCTTGTTTTAGGTTGAATTTGGGGCTGTTACACATGTCCTCGACCAAACCCCTCGATTTTCATTGCTGGTATAGGATGGAAGCTTATTTATAGATTCTGGTGTCGAAGGATGATTTCATCTTTCGGTATAATTGCATCATCATATATTACATAACTTTCCAATCATAATGTATATGGACGCATGTTTAAGTGTAACTGCATGTTAGGAATTACGAAAAAGCATTGCAAAATTTTCAGTTTTTGAAAAGCTATTTTTAATGTTAATATTAAATAACTACTATTGATATTCAATTTTTAATCTTAATCAGTTCTATATACATATTACCCATGTGTACTAAAATATTTTTATATGTAGATGTAAAATAGAAATGCTAATAGCAGCGATACAAAAATGGAGTGAAAGAACAAATGTCTAATATACAATTTACGCCATCAATGGCATAAAACAAGTAACAAACGAAACCTTTGTGCCTTGGTCAATATACTAACACTAACTCGACAACCAAATATAGTGTATTCATGACATTCATATTATTTCAAAATTATAACTTGACTATATCACAGTTCGAAATTCATGCATTCGACAATTTTCAAATCATGCACTAAGATTTCTTTGAAAGACATGTACTATAATTATTTTTGAATCTTGAATCATATACGACTTTGTAGAGAAGCTATCATCATTTCGTTCCATTACTGGTATGAGACAAACAATACTATAACTGTTACAAAGAAATGTTGTACATTAATTATTAATTTAGACAACTCAAATTTCAAGGTAGAAAGGTGCATAAACCGCATAAGGGAGGCAGTGACAAATTGCACACGACATAAACCTGCCAAGGAAGAGCAAACACATATTGTAATGTTAAACTGCGTACGTTGAATAACGAACTTATTATTGATTAAATAGAACTTCTTCATCAACGAACTTAGAAAAAATTTCCATTTTTCTGAGATACTCAAAGAGTAAGAGTAGAGAAAGTATTTGTATGATATCTAATCTACATAAATATATATATAATCCAGGGAATTGAGCGATTCCCCCTTTCTTCTAGGACCTATCAAGATCAAGAAACAAGTGTTCTGAATCAATCGATGAGGTTCGTTTTTCAAAAACATCATCAGAAAAAAGAGAATGGAGTTTTTTGAAACAGTATAAAAAGAAATCCACTTTGTCATTTAGACGAAAAAAAACCCGGATTCCCCAACGGGCCCTTTCCCCTCGAATCAGACAAACAAAGAAGGGAATCCCGTTGAGTTCCTATGCTTTCATGTCTACAACGCAATTCATCCGATTACTACAGGGATGAACCTAATCCGGAATATGAACCATAAAAGAAAATACCTAACCGATGATAAGAATACCAGCTACATTACCTATTATCCAAAGAGGAATCCTTCTAGTAGTATCGGCCATTTACTCCAGTTCCCTCCAATTTCATCAAATTGTCATGCTAGAGACATAAACAGTCATGGATAATTATGAGATGAGATCCTTCCAAATGGGACTTAGAGAATACCTAGAATTCTTATTTATTTTCTTTCATTTTCCTAATTGAAAAAATAATTGGAAAATAAAACAGCAAGTACAAAAATGAGTAATAACCCCCAGTAGAGACTGGTACGATTCAATTCAACATTTTGTTCGTTCGGGTTTGATTGTGTCATAGCTCTATAATTCAGGATTAGGTTTATCGTTGGATGAACTGCATTGCTGATATTTACCCCAAAAAAAAGACGGTAGGTACAGCTAGGCCGTGAACAGCCAACCATCGTACTGTAAAAATGGGATAGGTTCGATCTATAGTCATTTGATTAGGGCCTCCTAAAACGATCTACTAAATTCATCGAGTTGTTCCAAAGAATCAAAACGGCCAGTTATTAATGGAATTCCTTGTCGGCTCTCTGTGAAATACTCGTTTGGCCGAGGGCTTCCAAATACATCGTAAGCTAAACCGGTACTGACGAATAACCAACCCGCAATGAATAGGGAAGGTATAGTAATGCTATGAATGACCCAATATCGAATACTGGTAATAATATCAGCAAAAGAACGTTCTCCTGTGCTTCCAGACATGCTCAGCTCCACATATTCTTGTACAGTCAAAGGGGGATCGATTCCGTAAAAGATGAAATCAGTAAAAGGCAATCACTGAAATGATATCTTTGTAGGATCGTCCTAAGGCGCTCATGGTATCATTATGAATATACAAACCAAAGCTGTGAAAGCCCAAAAATATACACGCCCAGTTGAGATGGGATATGATTGCATCACGATGTCTAAGGACACGATCTAATAGATCGTTGTATCGAGTAGTTGGATCATAGTCTCTTACCATAAAAATGGCTGCATGCGCAGCAGCACCAACTATGAGAAATCCACCAATCCACATGTGATGTGTGAACAATGACAGTTGTGTACCATAGTCAGTAGCTAGATATGGATAAGGGGGCATGGAATACATATGGTGAGCTACAACAATAGTTAAAGAGCCCAACATGGCTAGGTTAAGAGATAATTGAGCATGCCATGATGTTGTTAGGATCTCATATAGGCCTTTATGGCCCTGGCCTGTAAATGGACCTTTATGAGCTTCTAAAATATCTTTTAGGCCATGACCAATACCCCAGTTGGTTCTATACATGTGACCCGCTATCAGGAACAGAATAGCAATAGCTAAATGATGGAAAAACTTAAACTTAGAAAGGGATAAAATTTCAATAAAAGGTTTATGTCAATCAATATCAAGTAATAAACTAACAAAACCCACACAATTTAAGATGATTAATAAATGTCAATCCAAGTCAATACTTTTTTTCGATCTAATGCCATTTTCAATATTGCAAACTTGCTCTCTTAGATTTTAAGTGATTGATTAAGAAGTGATAAAACCATTGTGTAATTTCCTCCAGCTAAACCAATTGGTCTAATTTTCATCTTAAATACATGATAACTTAGATACTTATCACATAATTTATTTGTATTTAATTATAAAGATAAGTATTTTAGCATGATATTATTTTTAGTACTGAATCTGTTATCAATATATGTACCCTATGTCAATATATGTGAATGTCGTTTCTTTTATTTACCTAGATATTGTCAAAAGTTGTATGAAAATTCTATTGGTACTTCGTATCATGGTACATTCATAAAGGTTGATATTGTAGGAGACTTTTGTTTAAGGAAAATTTCATTTGATAAGAGTTTGACTGAATAGATGTTTGATAGGATCTAGATTCTCGATTCCACTTATTTCTGCATTTTACTGCTTGTGATAATTCATTGAGATTATGGATTGTGATTAATGTTTTATTTGATTAATTGATAAGGAAATAAGTAATATTTTTTATCTCGATTATATCTTGCTCTTAGGCTGCACTTATCTGAGTTAAGAATTTTGATTCCTTTTTGGATAAGGAAAGAATCTTATTGATTGATCTGGTTTATGGACCGACTTTCGTCTTAAATATATCGAATCTATCTACTCTCGTATGAAATATTTGGCTCATTATTTTTAAGAAAAGGTTTTTGTGTAATTAGTTTGCTTTATAGGATAGATTCATAAGGATATTAAAACAATAAAGTTATAAGGATTGCTACAATTATGGGATATGATGTTGCGGCATTCACATAATTTATTGCAATGATGTTGCCTACACATAGTGGTGACTAAAAGTGTCATTCAACCTTTGAAAGAATTATATTTTCATCTTATGTCAGTAAAGGTTTGAGTTTTGGTTAGTGAAAGATAAGGTTAAAGTCTTAGTTGGATTTTAGTATTGAGTGGATTTTTAAGTTTTTTCGAGTATAAGGTTTATATATTGTGATAGAAATGTCGACTTCAGGGTTGAAATAGAGTAGAGTGGTAATGTAGTGGTAACCTTGTTTGAACATTAGAGGGAGACTATGTGTTAGAGTAAATCTCACATGAGTATAAGTCGCTTAACCATATTCAAAGAAGTTTGAAACTGTATGCAAAAGCCTAATGGAGTAGGACATTTGACCCAACCAAGTAAAAATATTATGTGTCTATTTACTGCTATCCGTAAAAGTTAAATCACGATTTCTTTATATGATTCAACGTACGTTTCAGAGGGAATAAACAACAAGCTTGTTTGAATCTTTCAGAGGTCATAAAAATATAAACTGTATTTTAACTCAACCATGTTAAAATCTGTTGGATTTTGTTAATTGTCATCTTTAGTGTTCCAACTACTCTACTTTGTGTTACATGTAATCTGTTTCATTGTTATCATTGGACTTCGTTTGCATGTAAATATCTTACAAATGACTTCAGCTTCTTGGAAATTTCATCATATTACCCTTTTTTTTTTTTATCAAACCAAATCCCTGACCAAACCTTAGGTTATTACTCCTATATACCTGACCAAAGAAATCAACAACTATTGGTCAGATTTTCATTGATTTTCATTGAGGCTTTTGGATGGCTAAATTGTTTGTAGATATCATGTGTCAGAAAATTATTACCTTTTTTCAGTTTTGATAATTAAACTCTTGACCAATTCTAGGTGATTATACTTACATGTCCTAAATCAAACCCCTAGATTTTCACCGCGGGTATAGGATGGAAAATACTTTATAGATTCCTGTGTCAAACAATAATTATCGCTTAGTCGGTATAATTATATCATCATATATTACATAACTTTTCAATTAAAATGTATGGCCGCATGTTTAAGCGTAACTGCATGTAGGAATTGGGAAAAAGCATTGCAAAATTTTCAGTTTTTAAAAAGCTATTATCAATGTCAATATTAAATAACTGCTATTAATATTAAGTTTTTAATCTTAATCACTTCTAGATACATACTACCTTTGTGTACTAAAATATTTTTATATGTAGATGTAAAATAGAAATATGTACAGAGCCGATACAAAATAGGAGTGAACACATGTATAATTTACAATTTACTCCATCAATGACATAAAAAAAGTAAGTAACATAGGGTTTTGTGCCTTGGCAATATATATTAACACTAACTCGACAACCAAATATAGTGTATCTCATGACATTCATATTATTTCAAAATTTTAACTTGATTATATCAGTGTTTAAAATTCATGCATTCGACATATTTCAAACCTTACAAATATTTTGTTTGAAAGACATGTACTATAATAATTCGAATCTTGAACCATATACGACTATGTAGAGAAGCTATCATCATTCAGTTCCATTATTGATATGAGACAAACAATACTTTAACTGTTACAATTAAATGTTCTACATTGATTCTTAATTTAGACAACTCAGATTTCAACGTACAAAGGTGCATGAATCGCATAGGGAATGCACCGACAAATTACGCACGACATACCTGCCAAGTAAGAGCAAACACATATTGTAATGTTAAACTGTGTAGGTGGAATAAAACTTAAATTTAGAAACGGATAAACTTTCAATAAATGATTTATGTAAATCAATATCAAGTAATAAACTAAGAGGTACCACATAATTCAAGATTATTAATAAACTTACATGCTCTTACCATTTCAAGCCCTTTGTTCCATCTAATGGCGTTTTTATGGTCCCTAGATACACAAAAACAATATAACTTTCTCTCTTAGATTTTAAGAGATTGATTAAGAAGTGATAAAACCATTTTATTCTTGGTTTTGTCTAGCAAAACTTTGTGTAATTTCCTCTTGTTAAATCAATTGGTCTAATTTTGATCTTAAATCCATCATAACTTAGATATTTATCACATAATTAGTTGTATTTAATTATAAAGATAAGTATGTTTGCATGATATTATTTTTAGTACTGAATCGGTTATAATATATGTACCCTATGTCAATATATGTGAATGTCATTTGTTTTATTTACCTTGATATTGTCAAAAGTTGTATGAAAATTGTTTTGGTACTTCGTATTATGGTTTTGCTATTTATTTTTAGTCTTTTAATTTTTCTTGTTCATGGTATATTCGTATAGGTTGATATTGTAGGAGACTTTTGTTTAAGGAAGATTTGATTTGATATGAGTTTGAGTGAATAGGTGGTTGATTTGATCTAGATTCTCGATCATGCTTATTTCTTCATTTTACTACTTGTGTTAATCCTTTGCGATTAAGGAGTGTGATTAATGTTTTGTTTGATTAATTGATAAGGAAATCAATATTCTTTTTTATCTCGATTATATCTTGTTCTTAGGCTACTTTTATGTAAGTTAAGAATATTATTCCTTTTTGGTATCTTAGATATGACTTCAGCATTTTGGTATCAATTTCGTGATCATATTATCTTTTCTTTTTAACGAACCAAATCCCGACCAAATCTTAGGTTATTACGGATATATACCTAACCAAACAAATCCACAACTATTGTTCAGATTTTCAATGCGGCTATTGGATGTCTAAATGATTTGTAGATATCATGTGTCAGACAATGATTACCCTTTTTCCAATTTTGATGAACTAATCTTTTGACCAATTCTAGGTGATTCTACTTACATGTCCTCGACCAAACCCCTCAGATTTTCATCGCGGGTATAGGACAAAAAATTGTTTATAGATTCTTGTGTCAAACGATGATTTCAGCATTGTCGGTATAATTGCATCATCATATATTACATACCTTTTCAATTTTAATGTACATAGCCGCATGTTTAAGCTTGGCCACATGTTAGGAATTGGTAAAAAGCATTGCAAAATTTTCAGTTTTTAAAAAGCTACTATCAATATCAATATTAAATAACTGCTATTAATATTCAAATTTTAATCTTAATCAGTTCTATATACATACTATCTTTGTGTACTAAAATATTTTTACATGAAGGTGTACAATAGAAATGTGTACAGAGGCGATACAAAAAAGGAGTGAAAGAAGACATGTCTTATTTACCATTTACACCATCAATTGTAACAGCCCCAAAATTCAAGCATAAACAAAACAACATCAGAATAACTAAACTAATTAAACAAGGGATAATTGACGTGATAGCTGAGAGTCAAACTAATAAATACATAAGAAACTCAAATGCGTTACTCTAATCTATAACTCGAACTTGTCAACTCCAAACACCAAAGTCTCTGAGGTCTTGTCCTGAAGGTTTACCTACTCTGGAAGGAAGGGAAAACAAAACTGATGAGATAAAATCACAGTGAGTGCTCGATGTGTGTGAAAGTGCATTATCATTTTTTTTCAAAACATACTAAACTATACATGCAAATTATGCTTTCTGGGCCTCAAGAATATTATTAGTAGGTACAATTAATTATTTAAATTTCAGAATTTCGAAACACTACAGAACAAGACAAGATTATTATTTTTCAAAACAAGAAATGAGTATTGGTTCTAAATAATAATAACTTAAGACAAGCATATCATTTATTTTAATTAATTATGATGATCAACGAAATAGCTGATGCAGTCAACCTTAACACCCACACGAACAATCCTTATCGCCCCGTCCAAGGAGCTACCTTGGAAACTAATCACATGCCATGGTACATGCGTAACGAATGATCTCCAGAGACACAACGAACCTCCCGTTGTCTCTAAGGAGAAGGAGCAAGGGGACATGAAGCACCACCGACAGTCCTCTGCTGCCCAGCAGTACTCCATGCCTAACCAAGCCAAGTTGGATCCAACTAACTAATAACTGAACTGAACATAACCGAAGGTGATCATCATAACCAATTTAATTTCTTTTACAATTTAAAACTAAACATTTTGCTTATTTTACAAAAACAGTGAAAGATATTCTTATAAGCGACATACATACATATACATGCATTCCTTCCATTTTCGCAAATAATAGAGTTTTAGGAACACTCACCTGATAAATTCTCGAGAGAACAAGGTACGATAAACTAGCCGGAGTCACCTATTAATCAAAGAAAAATATCAATAAACATGTTGTTTAAACTCTAACTCTATTCTAACCAAACCAAAACTCTACTATGATTACAAATCTTAAGTTATATTTAACCCCACATTCATCATTGCAATATAAATACACACACTTCCATTATAGAAACATAAATAATATAACATATATATAAGCAAATTTATGGCTATATACAGTATAAACACACGCACACACCTCCTGCCTATTAAAACACACCTAATATCTTAACATGCACACATCAAACCTATACACTTTATGCTTATGCGTGCATTGATATATATATTTTTTATATAATAATCATTTTTCTAGTATTGCTTTACAATGGTAAATGTAGCCAGTTCCCTCAAAACTTAATATAAAAAGCATAGTTTTACAAACAATAGAAGTCAACATGATGAGAATTCAATTCCATCTACCGCATGCTTATAAAGTACATATATTATTTTATTATAAAAACAGCTATTCATGTACATATATTATATAATAAAGATTGCATGATCTTCAAATAATTGAAAAGAAAACTCAATGGACAGGGGAATACCTTATCTATGCATCAAGTACAGAAGCAAGACGGAAGAAGGGATTTTGGTGTGCTGCGCGTGCGTTTTTCTTTCTATTTTACTTCATCTGAGGTTATAAGTGCAATTTGAATACTTAGGGGCTAAATATGGGCTTTCGTATTATCATATGGCCCAAATTAACTTTGAAAGATGGTTTATTTTGAAAGAGTGAGTTGCATCACTTTTAAGTCCAAAGTAATTTTACATGTACAATAAACAATACGAACTAAATCTTTCCTAAAAAAAGATAAAATAAACACTATTTAAAATACCTAAATTCAGAGAAATACATGAATAAAATAATAAGTTTTCAAATTAAAATAAGAATATTTTAAAATTACGGAGTATTACATCAATGGCATAGAAAAGGTAATTAACGGAGGGTTTTGTGCCTTGGTCAATATATTAACACTAACTCGACAACCAAATATACTATATCTCATGACATTCATATAATTTCAAAATATTAACATGATTATATCACTATTCAAAATTCACGCATTCAACGATTTTATAACCTTGCACCACTTTTCTTTGAAAGACATGAACTATAATTATTCGAATCTTGAATCAAATACGACTTTGTAGAGAAACTATAATCCTTCGGTTCGATTACTGGTAAGAGACAAACAATACTTTAACCGTTACCATAAAAATGTTCTACGTTAATTATTAATTTAGATAACTCAGATTTCAACGTAGAAAGGTGCATAAACCACATAAGAAATGCACCGACAAATTGCACACGACTTCTACTTTCCAAGTAAGAGCAAACACATACTGTAATTAAACTGCGTAGGTGGAGTAAAAATTAAATTTGGAAAGGGATAAACATTCAATAAATGGTTTATGTCAATCCATATCAAGTAATAAACTAACAGAAACCACATAATTTAAGATGAATAATATATTTATACGCTCTTAAATCCATGTCAAGACTTTTGTTCCATTTAATGGTGTTTTCAGTTTGGTCCTTGGATACCCCAAAAAAATGTAACTTGCTCTTCTAGATTTTAAAAGATTGATTAAGAAGTGACAAAGCCGTTTTATTTTTGGCTTCATGTAGCAAATTGTTGTGTGTTTTCCTCTTGTTAAATCAATTGGTCTAATTTTGATCTTAAATCCATGATAACATAGAAAATTATCACATAATTTAGTTGTATTTAATTATAAAGATAAGTATGTTAGCATGATATCATTTTTTTGAATCAGTTAATAAATATATGTACCCTATGTCGTTATGAGCAGTCATCAATTTGCAGAAGTATTATGATCTATTATCAGCTCTCTTCATTGTTTTCTTTTTTTTGCTATTTCTAAGTAGTTTTAGAGCGCATCCTCATTAAAAAAAAAAAAAATTGACCTAGTAGTCAGAAGAATCGATCTTTGATCCCGATTCTCAAATTGAAGAATAAAGTAAGTCAATTGCATCAACATTTATTCCTCAGAAAAGTACATAATATTAAAGGTAAATTACAAGAACTCCTCCACCATGACACGGAACAATTCATATCTTATGGCCAAAAGCCCCAACTTTGAGGAGAATAAGTCTCCCAAAGGTTGCTGCTACAAGGCGGCAGAGCAAAGCCTGAGACATCTTCCGGTGGCAGGGAGGAGGAGGCTGCAGGCACTAAGTCCGATGTTGGCATGGTGGTGGTGGAGGAGGCGGCTGCAAGAACCGTGGTTGGTGCAGAAGATTCAAATAATTCCATGTAGGAATCATCTTTTTCGATATTGTTGGGATGAACACCAACATTATTTCCGTGAGAGGAGTTTTTTATCCCATCAAGTGATTCAACAAGTTGTTCTTGTGTAGCAAATGAAAAGGGCATATCTTTAAAAGCAATTGGGTATGGCCCCATTAGATCGGCCAGCATTGGGTTTGACTTATTGAAGCTAATGTTTGTGTTAAGGGCTGGAGTGGGGTTAGCAAATCCAAATATGGGACTATCATTTTGTGCCAAATGTTCTTGTAGCATAGCATTATGAAAAGCTTTTACTTGAGGGTTTGCATTCAAGAAGATAATAGTGTTCTGGTTATTGAGTCCAGACAGAGGGGATTATTATTTGGCACTAACTGTGCCTGCATAGGATATGCTTGGAAGTCAGCGTTGTAGTTATTAAAACCAAATTGGGAATTGTAATTTTGCATACAAAGTTACGGTTGAGTTTGGTTCATGAAGGTCTGAGGGATGTGAGAGAAGTTGTGCCAGGTAGAGAGATCGGACATAGAAGAAAAATTGTCGGATACATAAAATGTAGGCTGTAGTGACAGCGGCATAGCAGCTGAATTCGCGTTGTAAATCATGACAGGATCAGTTATGGGTACTGATGGAGCAGATGGACCAAACCCTATAGGCGGGTTTGGGATGAACATTGTTGCATTTGTGCATCAGTTGGAGGACTTGGAGGATTTTAAGAGGGTTTTATGGCAGACATGACAGTTTGGTAATGAGGAAGGATCTTGTTTGTTATGGTTCTATTCCATAAGGCCATCCATGCAACAAACTCTTTTATTAAGAAAGCAAACAAAACGACTTCGCTAGAAGTGGGCAGTTGAGCCGTTTCATAAAAATTACATTTAAAATCATGATTTTTAACCCTTTTAAGTAACTAGGGTCACTTAAGGAACTAAATCGTTAAGTTTTAATTTTCAGGTTCTGCCAAAATGGTATTTTGCGCAGATCCCTTAGAAATGAAATGTGTGTATGTGTCGGTGCTCCAGTATGATGGTGTATATGTCGTCAAAACGGTGGAGAGGGTTTTTGTCTTGTTGAATTCATCTCTCATTAATTTTGTGGTCTTATTTGTGAGTGGGTTTTCATCTCCTTTTCACAAAAGGCCGTGTTAGCTTCTAATATATGATGAAGACGATTTACGGCTACATGTTCTTACCATTTATGTAATTAGGTACTTTAGCACTAGAAAGCCCTAGCGAAATAGTCTTGAGACATATCTTGTTCTTGATTGGGGTAATATAGTGCTTTATATATTTCGAGCATTCTCGTGTTAAGAATTTTAAAGATTGCTATATTTTTGATAACTGGTTTTTATTTTATGTTATAAATAGCATTTCAACCTATTTACATGTACCCTTAAGATAACTTATACTAAAGTCATCTACTAAAATAAGGGAAAAATGCTATTTATGCCTGTTACTCAAAATGTGTATTTACACCTTATGAGTTCGGGTATTTATGCCTTATGATTTTGGGCATTGGCTTGGGATACAAACTCTACAAAGTTTTAATTAAACATACCCACCTTCAGCCCAAAAGTACTTAGTCAACGCTTAATTGGGCTTTGCACTTATTAATTTTATTTGTTCGACAAATGTAGAAGAATTTATGACACTTATGCAAAAAATGACATTTATACTGGTGCAGTTGATTATATAATGTCGTATGATAATGATATTTTGCTACTTCTTAATGCTACAAGAATAGTTAAACTAACATTTAGAAGTGTTATATACCAAATGTTTTCTCATGTCATTGTAAATGCAGGTAAATATTTTTTGGCTGCTTATGAGAGGTGATTAGAGTCATTATACAGTTCTACGGTGGCAACTGTAAACTCATCGAATGTTAGCTTTCGTTTTCCAATCAAATATTCTTTATTCATGTGGGGTAAAGGGGGTTCCAGAACTCATTATATCTCAATCTTGTTTACAAGCATCTTTCGCTTTTAACGAAGCAAAAAGAAATAAAAAATGAAATCAATGGCTCAAAGCAAAAATTAAAGAATTGGTTTATATATTTATTCCAAAAATTCTGGTTATATATTATTATCATAATTAGAATTGTTAGGTAGTGCGTGGTTCTGGTGACAAGATGAGATTAAATCGTTTATCTTTACTTATATTTTTTGTGTTCGAATGATTTACTTTTTGGAACTTTCGCCAAACATGCTACTATAGCAGATTAATTCAGTGGTTATAGTCTTAAAAAAGATGTTAGTACATTTTAAATTTGATATTGTTATATATATTGTACTTTTCAGTGTATAATATATTGTATACTGTATTATATCTGTTACATATACCATATATATGTATATATGTTGTACTTTGCCCCCTCATGCCGAATTCCACCATCGAATTTGGACACGTGTCAACACTTTTTGAAGTTGGGTTTGGCCTCAAGGGGCAAAGTGCTTATTTATCCTTATTATAGGGGCAAGTTGCCTATAATAAAAAAATATGTGGCAAAGGGCAATCAGTGGCGTATTATAGGGGGTTTAATGCTTTTATCCCTGTAACATAATATCTATGGATAAAACATCAAACCCTTATACTATACCCCCAGTTGCACTTTGCCCCTATCCTTTATCTTTTTATAACTTGCCCTTGCCCCCTGTACTATAGATAAATAAGCACTTTGGCACCTACCTTTTTTTGTCGCAACATGCCCCTTATACTATGGACAAATAAGCACTTTAACCCCTCATCTATTGACCGGTAAAATAAAATTGCCCTAAAAGTTCATTTTGGCCAGAATTTGAAACATGAGTATGGGGTTCATCCCAATTTAACCTCAAGTTCAATAAAATGCGCTCTTTTTCCTTCAATTTGTTTGTATATTTTCTTAATTTTCAAACCGTTGGTTAGTTATCAAAATTTAGGGATGAAAATTAAGAAAATATAACAAAAACTGAAGTGAAAAGAGGGCATTTTATTGAATATGAGGTTAAATCGTGATGAACCCCATGTTCACTTTTCAAATTCTGGAAAAAATAAATGAGGAGGCAAAGTGCTTATTGATCCATACTACATGGGGTAAGTTGAGACCAAAAAGAAAAGAATAAGGAGCAAAGTACTTATTAATTCATAGTACAAGGGGCGAGTGGAAAAGAGATAAAGGATAAGGGGAATGGGAGAGTTTGTGTAATATCACATATCTTATACTACATAATATTTATATATATTTATACATGGATGTAATCTTAAAAAGTATTTGTGAGATATTATTTGGATTAAACTACAAAAATATATTATAGTATATAACATTAGATGTATACCATTCATATAGTTTTTTATAATTTGAAATATGCTTTTTATACTCAATTGTTTTTCTGATTTATCCAATTATTTAAACATTTATTTGTAACTTGTTGAACGAATGTATCTTGATTTTCTGTTATATTCATATTGGCTCACATAATGTCTCTATTTATGATTAAATGTTTGCATTAAATTTCCCCTTTGAAGGTACACATGTCTTCACGATCACTAATTATATTTAGATTAATAAAAATAATCAATAGTAAAAATATTTATATTTATAAATAATGTCTCATGATGGAGCCCCCCCCCCCCCCCCCCCCCCCCAATTTAATGGATACTAATGAAGGAGGAGATAAAATCAAGGTTTTTGTTTTCAAAAAATTAGACCTAGTAAATACCAACAAGGGGATAGTAGTAAACAAAAATATTATTGCTCAAGATTACCATTGTTCAGCTTTTAGTCACAATCGGACATCTATGTGATTATTTCATGTACGCCTCCAAATACTACATTACTATAATCTACAGATGTCATATTCTATGAGCAATGTTACCGATAGTAAATCGAATTAATAAAATTAAAAACTACTTACAAAATTTAAGATATAGGACTTAAAACTATACAACGACAAAAGAGATAAAATGCAAAGCCGTTACGTATCAATCGGATAAAAAACTTTTTTTCATCAATATTTATGTCGTACTTTGTCTCGAAATTATATAACTAGAAAATATTAAAGATGATATTGCACGTATAGTTAAGTAAAGGTGGATCTAACTAACAATCCATTCTATACATCTTAAAGGCTCAAATGAAACTCTCTTGACAATTGTTCCACAATCCTTTTTATGATATAAGCAACTAAGTCTTGAAGTTGCTTGAAAAGTTTTAGCTGTGAATAGTCTTAATTTCTTAAAAATCTAAGACGTGACAAGCACAAGTACATTTTAGAAAATAAAAAATTATGTAATTTAGCATTATTTCAGAAAAATTTAAAACTAAAGTTTGAATAAAAAACTTAAGTTACTTTCTTAGCATAACAAGACAAAGATCTATTTTTTGGCAACTTATAAAAAAAATAACTAAGTACAATTTTCTTGGCCTTCTCAAAAGTACAAGATGAATGTTGTAATTTGTCCGTAACATGCAAAGACCTGGCGATGTGTTTGAAACTATAAGTTATTAAAGCTCTCTCGACTAGCTGTCAATTAAAAAACATCTCTTAGAAGTCATTTATTTTGAGGTTTTAAGTTAGATTTGTAAAATTTTTATGCCATTTGGCAATCATCAACGTCAAAACCTAAATTCGCTGTTGTATAGTGGAATACGACCTCCAATCATATATATTCACATCTCAATATGCAATAAATATCCTTAGAGATCCCTTCTCAATTCGACATTTTTATTAGTGGAGGTGAAAACAATTTATAGATTGTTCAAGATCGTATACAACTTCAATACACAAAATGTTTGTATTTTATCTCAAAATGAGAAAAATACATATACAGTAGTACAATTGAAGACAACAATGTTAAATATAGATGCAAATCTTACCTTATTTTGACGAAGTATTAAATAATAAATGAGAATTTTTGACTTGTAGAGGTTGTGAAAATTTCAACAGTTTCAACAGCCAAAAAAGTCAAAACTTTGAAATGATGAATAATGTTCTCGGTGAGTTATAAAGTAATTTGGAGTTTCTAACACTTAATTTGTACAGTGGTTTGGTTATTGAGTTAAAGTGAGATTACTGCCCCATCTCTGTTTCACTACAAGAAAAAAGGTCATTCCCAACGCTTTTTTTCACCTTTAACAACGCTTTGAGCGCTGGCAGAAAGCATCACGACGCTTTTCTCAAGTGTCGGCTTCGTTTGCATCGGGAAAGATGACCAACGCTTTAAGGGTGGCGTCGGTAAAGAAAGAGCCATAGCCAACGATTAGTGAGCGTCGGTGAAAGGGTAAAAAGTGTTGGTAAACAACATATCATTCCCCCGCGTAGTTATCAAAAGCGTTGGGAATGCAGCAAAGCATTGCGGAAGTTGCGCCTTGGAGAATATAGTATTATAACGACCTTCCCCAACGCTCTCATCCAAAGCGCCGGTAAACACAATGTTGACATTTTGCGAAATTGAGCCATCAATATTTGGATTCAGAACTAGATCCCGAACTAATAATATGGATCCAGTCCAAACAAGATCTAAGACAATAAATAGGATCTAGTCCAAATCCTGCCCAACTTATCGGAGAATTAAAGAGCGAACAAACTCAAAAGTAAGGCAAAAGTCTATGAAAAATTATTTTGAAACTTCAAAAAATTATATTATACCAAAAAAGTTAAAAACACTAATCTTACAATAAATATAAGGAAAACACAGAAAAATATAATTAACATACAAATGAAAAATAAAGGGACTTCTTTTACAAAAAAAATTAATAAATCTGAAAAGAAAAACAACAAAAAATATAATAAAATAAGATAAAAATCAATGAATAAAAAATTATGTTACACCAAAAAAATAAAAACTAATCTTACAGTATTTTAAAAGAAAAGACAGTAAAAAATATAATAAGCTACAAACCAAAAATAAAGGGACTTTTTTTGAATAATACACAAAATAAAAGTAATAATTCTGAAAAGAAAAACAGCAAAATATAATTTATCTGAGAAAAAGAATATTTAAGGAACCCCAACCCCCCCCCCCCCCCCCAACCAAAAAAAAGCTGAAATAAAGAATTTCCAAATACAATAAATAAAGGGTCAAAAAAATATATTTGAAAAATATAAAAATTGCAAACTTCATTAGAATTTAAAAATTAAAAAAGGAGACATCAAAGTGAACTCCTCCAGCCTATCTTGCGCTATGATGAGAAAATTCTCATACTCAGTCCATTCATCTTATCTTACTATTCACGTTGTAAACCAGGTTCATAATGTTAGGACCGCAAAGTCCGACAGGTTTCGAACTCGGTTGAACAGTCAGGACTGCCAGGTCCAACTAGATTTTATTTCCTTGTTTGCAAAATTATTTTAAAGGAAAATTTCAGTTTTATTTACTTTGATTTATTTACTTACTTATTCACACGAATTGTTAGGTAGTGCGTGGTTCTGGTGACAAGATGAGATTAAATCGTTTATCTTTACTTATATTTTTTGTGTTCGAATGATTTACTTTTTGGAACTTTCGCCAAACATGCTACTATAGCAGATTAATTCAGTGGTTATAGTCTTAAAAAAGATGTTAGTACATTTTAAATTTGATATTGTTATATATATTGTACTTTTCAGTGTATAATATATTGTATACTGTATTATATCTGTTACATATACCATATATATGTATATATGTTGTACTTTGCCCCCTCATGCCGAATTCCACCATCGAATTTGGACACGTGTCAACACTTTTTGAAGTTGGGTTTGGCCTCAAGGGGCAAAGTGCTTATTTATCCTTATTATAGGGGCAAGTTGCCTATAATAAAAAAATATGTGGCAAAGGGCAATCAGTGGCGTATTATAGGGGGTTTAATGCTTTTATCCCTGTAACATAATATCTATGGATAAAACATCAAACCCTTATACTATACCCCCAGTTGCACTTTGCCCCTATCCTTTATCTTTTTATAACTTGCCCTTGCCCCCTGTACTATAGATAAATAAGCACTTTGGCACCTACCTTTTTTTGTCGCAACATGCCCCTTATACTATGGACAAATAAGCACTTTAACCCCTCATCTATTGACCGGTAAAATAAAATTGCCCTAAAAGTTCATTTTGGCCAGAATTTGAAACATGAGTATGGGGTTCATCCCAATTTAACCTCAAGTTCAATAAAATGCGCTCTTTTTCCTTCAATTTGTTTGTATATTTTCTTAATTTTCAAACCGTTGGTTAGTTATCAAAATTTAGGGATGAAAATTAAGAAAATATAACAAAAACTGAAGTGAAAAGAGGGCATTTTATTGAATATGAGGTTAAATCGTGATGAACCCCATGTTCACTTTTCAAATTCTGGAAAAAATAAATGAGGAGGCAAAGTGCTTATTGATCCATACTACATGGGGTAAGTTGAGACCAAAAAGAAAAGAATAAGGAGCAAAGTACTTATTAATTCATAGTACAAGGGGCGAGTGGAAAAGAGATAAAGGATAAGGGGAATGGGAGAGTTTGTGTAATATCACATATCTTATACTACATAATATTTATATATATTTATACATGGATGTAATCTTAAAAAGTATTTGTGAGATATTATTTGGATTAAACTACAAAAATATATTATAGTATATAACATTAGATGTATACCATTCATATAGTTTTTTATAATTTGAAATATGCTTTTTATACTCAATTGTTTTTCTGATTTATCCAATTATTTAAACATTTATTTGTAACTTGTTGAACGAATGTATCTTGATTTTCTGTTATATTCATATTGGCTCACATAATGTCTCTATTTATGATTAAATGTTTGCATTAAATTTCCCCTTTGAAGGTACACATGTCTTCACGATCACTAATTATATTTAGATTAATAAAAATAATCAATAGTAAAAATATTTATATTTATAAATAATGTCTCATGATGGAGCCCCCCCCCCCCCCCCCCAATTTAATGGATACTAATGAAGGAGGAGATAAAATCAAGGTTTTTGTTTTCAAAAAATTAGACCTAGTAAATACCAACAAGGGGATAGTAGTAAACAAAAATATTATTGCTCAAGATTACCATTGTTCAGCTTTTAGTCACAATCGGACATCTATGTGATTATTTCATGTACGCCTCCAAATACTACATTACTATAATCTACAGATGTCATATTCTATGAGCAATGTTACCGATAGTAAATCGAATTAATAAAATTAAAAACTACTTACAAAATTTAAGATATAGGACTTAAAACTATACAACGACAAAAGAGATAAAATGCAAAGCCGTTACGTATCAATCGGATAAAAAACTTTTTTTCATCAATATTTATGTCGTACTTTGTCTCGAAATTATATAACTAGAAAATATTAAAGATGATATTGCACGTATAGTTAAGTAAAGGTGGATCTAACTAACAATCCATTCTATACATCTTAAAGGCTCAAATGAAACTCTCTTGACAATTGTTCCACAATCCTTTTTATGATATAAGCAACTAAGTCTTGAAGTTGCTTGAAAAGTTTTAGCTGTGAATAGTCTTAATTTCTTAAAAATCTAAGACGTGACAAGCACAAGTACATTTTAGAAAATAAAAAATTATGTAATTTAGCATTATTTCAGAAAAATTTAAAACTAAAGTTTGAATAAAAAACTTAAGTTACTTTCTTAGCATAACAAGACAAAGATCTATTTTTTGGCAACTTATAAAAAAAATAACTAAGTACAATTTTCTTGGCCTTCTCAAAAGTACAAGATGAATGTTGTAATTTGTCCGTAACATGCAAAGACCTGGCGATGTGTTTGAAACTATAAGTTATTAAAGCTCTCTCGACTAGCTGTCAATTAAAAAACATCTCTTAGAAGTCATTTATTTTGAGGTTTTAAGTTAGATTTGTAAAATTTTTATGCCATTTGGCAATCATCAACGTCAAAACCTAAATTCGCTGTTGTATAGTGGAATACGACCTCCAATCATATATATTCACATCTCAATATGCAATAAATATCCTTAGAGATCCCTTCTCAATTCGACATTTTTATTAGTGGAGGTGAAAACAATTTATAGATTGTTCAAGATCGTATACAACTTCAATACACAAAATGTTTGTATTTTATCTCAAAATGAGAAAAATACATATACAGTAGTACAATTGAAGACAACAATGTTAAATATAGATGCAAATCTTACCTTATTTTGACGAAGTATTAAATAATAAATGAGAATTTTTGACTTGTAGAGGTTGTGAAAATTTCAACAGTTTCAACAGCCAAAAAAGTCAAAACTTTGAAATGATGAATAATGTTCTCGGTGAGTTATAAAGTAATTTGGAGTTTCTAACACTTAATTTGTACAGTGGTTTGGTTATTGAGTTAAAGTGAGATTACTGCCCCATCTCTGTTTCACTACAAGAAAAAAGGTCATTCCCAACGCTTTTTTTCACCTTTAACAACGCTTTGAGCGCTGGCAGAAAGCATCACGACGCTTTTCTCAAGTGTCGGCTTCGTTTGCATCGGGAAAGATGACCAACGCTTTAAGGGTGGCGTCGGTAAAGAAAGAGCCATAGCCAACGATTAGTGAGCGTCGGTGAAAGGGTAAAAAGTGTTGGTAAACAACATATCATTCCCCCGCGTAGTTATCAAAAGCGTTGGGAATGCAGCAAAGCATTGCGGAAGTTGCGCCTTGGAGAATATAGTATTATAACGACCTTCCCCAACGCTCTCATCCAAAGCGCCGGTAAACACAATGTTGACATTTTGCGAAATTGAGCCATCAATATTTGGATTCAGAACTAGATCCCGAACTAATAATATGGATCCAGTCCAAACAAGATCTAAGACAATAAATAGGATCTAGTCCAAATCCTGCCCAACTTATCGGAGAATTAAAGAGCGA
The DNA here is from genome assembly GCA_946800315.1 of Misopates orontium. Taxonomy (NCBI): domain Eukaryota; kingdom Viridiplantae; phylum Streptophyta; class Magnoliopsida; order Lamiales; family Plantaginaceae; genus Misopates; species Misopates orontium. The sequence goes on along the minus strand of OX326950.1, from coordinate 19,003,498 downwards.
ACAAACTCAAAAGTAAGGCAAAAGTCTATGAAAAATTATTTTGAAACTTCAAAAAATTATATTATACCAAAAAAGTTAAAAACACTAATCTTACAATAAATATAAGGAAAACACAGAAAAATATAATTAACATACAAATGAAAAATAAAGGGACTTCTTTTACAAAAAAAATTAATAAATCTGAAAAGAAAAACAACAAAAAATATAATAAAATAAGATAAAAATCAATGAATAAAAAATTATGTTACACCAAAAAAATAAAAACTAATCTTACAGTATTTTAAAAGAAAAGACAGTAAAAAATATAATAAGCTACAAACCAAAAATAAAGGGACTTTTTTTGAATAATACACAAAATAAAAGTAATAATTCTGAAAAGAAAAACAGCAAAATATAATTTATCTGAGAAAAAGAATATTTAAGGAACCCCAACCCCCCCCCCCCCCCCCAACCAAAAAAAAGCTGAAATAAAGAATTTCCAAATACAATAAATAAAGGGTCAAAAAAATATATTTGAAAAATATAAAAATTGCAAACTTCATTAGAATTTAAAAATTAAAAAAGGAGACATCAAAGTGAACTCCTCCAGCCTATCTTGCGCTATGATGAGAAAATTCTCATACTCAGTCCATTCATCTTATCTTACTATTCACGTTGTAAACCAGGTTCATAATGTTAGGACCGCAAAGTCCGACAGGTTTCGAACTCGGTTGAACAGTCAGGACTGCCAGGTCCAACTAGATTTTATTTCCTTGTTTGCAAAATTATTTTAAAGGAAAATTTCAGTTTTATTTACTTTGATTTATTTACTTACTTATTCACACGATTTTATGGTATTATCCTGTTATTTAGACGCGTGAATATTTAGGTGAGTTTGGAAAGATTTAACTTGATCTTATAGTATCTTATCTTATGGAAAGTTAATCTTTATCAAACTCTTTCCTATATCCTTTAGTAATCTATTCCTTGTGGAGTTCTTCTTTGTCTTTGATGTGCAGAATATATGAAGATCATGAAGATCTTATCAATTGGAAACAAAGACGTTGCAAAAGGAAGAATCGCCTTATCATGGAAAGATTCGGATATACTTTGGAAAGATCCTGTTCTCGACTGGATATGGAGACTGGCCGAGAATCAAGGATATCTTTCAGGAGAGCTATCCTATAAATAGTAGAAATCCTAGGAATCAATGTAGAACACACGTGTAACAAAATATACATCTTTAGGTGTTCTCTTTTATTTTGATTTCTTAGTTTTCGCCCTCTTGAGTTACATCAAGAACGTGAGAAGCCGACAAGAGTTGAAGGGAGTTCAACGGGAAAGGATTGCGCCAGTTAGAGGGATCTATACGTACGTGCAGTTCGCTTGGAAGCATTCTCATAAGAAGATCATTACGGGAGTCTTGGTCTTACGGGTCAAATGGAGTAGACGCGAAAAAGGTTCCGGTGGTATCAACATTAGAGGGATTCGGTGTTAGAGTAAAACCAGTTGGTGTAATAACTTTTGTCCGTTGAAAGAAGTTTGATTCAGGCGAAAGCCTCGTGGATGTAGGACATAGTCCGAACCACGTTAAAATCTGCTGTCTTACTTTACTGTCTTACTTACCTGTCTTACTTATCTGTCGAGACTAGGTACCGCGACTATTGCTAAAACGTAAAGTATAAGACTCTAAGATCTATCAATTGGCATCAAGAGCCTATCACCTACTTACATTGGTGAGATTCTGGTTTTATTTAGATCTTACAGATTTTATGGACATTGAAGGTATGAACATGACTTCCTCATTCTCTGATAATTTGTTTTATTCTTCCGCTGCTAATGATCTTATTGTCAAAAGAAAAGGAAGAAATGTTCAATACAGGAAACGTCACCTTCAACCCTATTTTGCATTCTCTTCAATCATCAGACGGGACTCCTCATCTGTCAAGACAGGAAAGGACGACTATAATGAATATTCAGAATCTGATGATGAAGGAATTGATCCAGAAGCTCTGGGCAAAAATTATCTGATCTTGGCCGACAAATGGAAAGCTGGAACTGTCAGAATTGCAGAGCTAGAAGAGTTAATCAAGTCAAAAGGCCACAGCATACCTCATTCAAATGCATCACTTGAGCAGAAAGTTCGTGAATTACAAAATCAAAATTCTGATCTCAAGAGAGAAAACAAAGCTCTAAATACTGCTGTGGAACGAGCTAAAGAGACAGCCAAACTGTTTGAGCGACTGCACCAAGATGTTCAAGCAGAGCTTGCTGCAGTCAGAAAGAATGTGAAACTTCTTAGTTCTGGAACAGAAAAATTGGATCTTGTGTTGGAAAATCAAAAGCCAACAAAAGATCGTACAGGACTTGGATTTGCAACAAATGAGTCTCAGTTTAATCATTCCTTAGCGAATAATGTTTTTCATCCAAGAAAAAATGCAAGTAAGAATTCTAGAAACAACTCATTTTTTGATATCTCACATTCTGGTATTTCTTATGACAGGTTCATTCCTGTCTGTCATCATTGTGGTGTTGAAGGACACATTCGTCCATACTGCTATCAACTTAGGGAATCATCATCCAATGGTCATTCGCCAAGGATGTCTCCAAAACGAGTCCCAACACCTAAGAAGACTCAAAAGAAACCAGTGAAAAAGGGAAGTTTTCATAATTCAAAGCAAATTTGGGTGAAACGACCAAACTATCATAATGTGTCATATGCTTACTCTTCCATTGAACATGGCTCACCTAATTGTTGGTATTTTGACAGTGCATGCTCGAGGCACATGACAGGAAACAAGGACATCTTGACCAACTATGTTGCTGATCCAAGAGGTACAGTCCAGTTTGGAAACGGGAAAAAGGGTCAAATTGTCGCAAGAGGAACTCTTAATATCAAAGGGTTTCCCAAAATCCGAAATGTGTACCATGTTATTGGACTAAAACAAAACTTGATCAGCATCAGTCAGCTATGTGACCAAGATCTGTTTGTTCACTTCACAAAAGGAGATTGCCGGGTTGTGAATGGTCAAGACAAGTGTGTTCTCACTGGAAAACGAACTGCTGAAAATTGCTACACTCTTACGCAGTCGCGACTACCATCAGAACAGCTTACATGTTTATTCAGTTCCTCAGATCACACTGAACTTTGGCACCAAAAATTGGGACACGTAAACTACAAACTGCTGATCAAACTCAGCCGATCCAAAGCTGTCACAGGTCTTCCAGATTTGAGTTCAAAGCCATCACAAAAATGCGAACTATGTCTTCGTGGTAAGCAAAAGAAAGGTAATCACCCTACAGGTAATCATTCAATCACCTCTCGCATTCTTGAACTTCTTCATATGGACCTTGTTGGACCAGTCCAGACAGAAAGTACAGGTGGTAAAAGGTACATATTTAATTGTGTTGATGATTTTTCACGATTTACTTGGGTAAAATTCTTAAGAGAAAAATCTGAAACATTTGAAGTTTTTAAAGCACTAAGTATTAGTGTGATGAATGATAAAGACCTAAAGATTAAAAGAATAAGAAGTGATCATGGTAAGGAATTTGAAAATTCATTGTTTTCTAAGTTCTGTGAAGAGTATGGTATTTCTCATGAGTTTTCATCACCTAAAACTCCACAACAAAATGGAGTGGTTGAGAGGAAAAATATAACATTACTTGAAATGGCTCGAGTCATGTTAAACTCAAAGAAATTACCCATGCGTCACTGGGCAGAAGCGGTAAACACAGCATGTTTTACCATCAACCGCACTTACCTTCGACCAGGTACATCCTCAACCTCATATGAGCTGTGGAAAGGTAAGAAACCAAATGTCAAATTCTTCCATATCTTTGGTTGCACTTGTTTTGTACTCAAAGATCGAGAACACTTGAATAAGTTCCAATCCAAAAGTGATCTTGGTATTTTTCTTGGTTATTCTAACAACAGTCGTGCTTATAGAGTACTCATTCTAAGAACTCAAACTGTTATTGAGACCTCCAATGTTGAATTTGATGACTCCAGGGATTTCTCAGACACCTCACAGGAGTGTGAAATTCAATCATTCGTTGGAAATCAAGAAAAGAATAGCTCCTGCAGTGAAGATGAGTGCAGTCCTGATCCTGTTGCCCAACCAGTTGTTCCTCCAGTCGTGACTTCCGATGCGACACCTGAAAATCATGCAGAAACACTTCAAGAGTTCGAGTCATATCCAGGAACTGAAGAATCTGATCAATCTCCAGAACCTGTTCCATCCACCAGAATCAGGAAAAATCATCCTAAAGAGTCAATCATAGGTGATTTATCTGAAGGTATCCGTACTCGTAGTTTAGTACGACAAAGGTATGATCAATTACTTCATCATGCTTGTTTTACCTCTCAAATTGAACCAAAGAATGTAAAAGAAGCTTTACTGGAAGATGCTTGGATTGAAGCGATGCAAGATGAACTTGGTCAGTTTGTTAGAAATCAAGTGTGGGAACTTGTTCCCCGACCATCCAACATTAATGTAATCGGAACAAAATGGATATTTAAAAACAAATCTGATGAATCCGGTAACATTGTGAGAAACAAAGCTAGACTAGTTGCTCAAGGGTATACTCAGGTTGAGGGCATAGATTATGACGAAACATTTGCTCCTGTCGCTCGACTTGAGTCAATTCGTCTCTTATTTGCTATTGCATGTGTTCTTCAATTCAAACTTTTTCAAATGGATGTCAAAAGCGCCTTTCTAAATGGTTATCTTAATGAAGAAGTGTTTGTTGAACAACCAAAAGGTTTCGTGGATCCTCATCATCCCTCACATGTGTTTAAACTTAAAAAGGCATTGTATGGATTGAAACAAGCACCTCGTGCTTGGTATGAGAGACTTACAATTTATCTCATTGAGAATGGATATACTAGGGGAGGAGTGGACAAAACTTTATTTGTTAAACATGTCTCACCTCATATGTTAATTGCTCAAGTTTATGTTGATGACATAGTTTTTGGATCCACCTCAGAAGACCAGTTGGGGAACTTCATCAATCTTATGAAGAAAGAGTTTGAAATGAGTATGGTTGGTGAGCTAACATACTTTCTTGGCTTGCAGGTCAAACAAGGGTCCGATGGGTTATTCATATCCCAATCAAAATATGCTCGGAATCTTGTGAAGAAATTTGGGCTTGAAACTGCGAAACCCCTAAGAACACCTATGGGAACTAATGATAAGCTTGCTCTCGATACTGAAGGAAACTCCATAGATCCTAGCCTCTATCGAAGCATGATAGGGAGTCTCCTGTACCTTACTGCAAGCCGTCCTGACATTTGTTTCAGTGTTGGCGTCTGTGCTCGTTATCAAGCAAATCCCAAAGACTCACACCTTCGTGCCGTTAAACGAATAATTCGTTATGTGAGTGGAACTGCAGATTTTGGCCTTAGCTACTCATTTGATACCAATTCAAATCTTGCAGGATACAGTGATGCCGACTGGGCTGGATGTGCAGACGACAGAAAAAGCACAACTGGAGGATGTTTCTATGTCGGAAACAACCTTGTTTCTTGGTATAGCAAAAAACAAAACTCCATATCCTTGTCTACTGCTGAAGCTGAATATATTGCAGCTGGAAGCTGTTGTGCCCAACTAGTTTGGATGCAACAAATGCTCAACGATTACGGTATTGTACAAAGTGAACTACTTGTTTTCTGTGACAATACTAGTGCTATTAACATTGCTAAAAATCCTGTCCAGCACTCTCGTACTAAGCATATTGATATTCGACATCACTACATACGTGAACTGGTTGAAAGCAAATCTGTTGTCCTTAAACATGTCGCGACCGAAAGACAATTTGCTGATATTTTTACTAAAGCTCTAGATTCACAACGCTTTGAGACCCTCAGAAAGTCTCTCGGCATTTGTCTCCACTAAGCGCTTGTCGCGTGCCCGATTTAACTGAGATGTTTTTATTTGTTGGACTAACTGTCATGACTCACTTGCAGACCTGTTGGACAGCCGGTTCTGGAGCGTACTTAGAACTGCATTGATACAAAGTGCACATCATTCCCTCAGTTAAATCAGTGAAATCGAAGGATTTTGCAACGGGCAATTTTTGTTTTGTTTTGTTTTTATTTTGTTTTTATTATCTCTTTGACATGGACATTGTCCACTTTTGCTACCTCATCACTTTAAAAACAGAAGATTTGAGCTGAAAAGAAAAGTATGAGTGATCAAAAGAGTTGTGTAAAGAAAAGAACAAAGAGAGCTTGAGCCAAAAGAAAAAGTGCTTCAAAAGAAAAATATATGGAGGAAAAAGCTGCCTAAACTCAATGAATATGTGTGAAAGCATTCAATTCATATTTCACGGTCATCACAAAATTGAAAAGAGCTACCATATTCTATATAAAGTTGTGTGCGAAAGCTACCTCTATGCAAAAGGCTCAAAGTGTGTGTACAAGGTGCAATTGTATTGTTTGAAAAGAGATATCTTCAAAACGATTTTTGCCCCTTTCAAATTCTCTTCCCTTTCATCTGTTTATCATATGAGAATTCACACACACACATTTTAATGTATTCATCTGGTTCTTGAGTATGCTTCAGTCTCGACCTGTTTTATACTCAGTCTTATAGTCTGTCACGACAGGGTGTCTCGACATCCACTTACACCAGTTGAATCGGTCCTCGGTAAGTTATGTGAGTAATTTGCTGAGTTACTTTCTGTTTGTTTCTTTTAATTTGTATTTTAATTTGGTTTAATTTTTATTAAACAGGTGCTTTTTATTTTATTTTTGACTTTAAAACGCGATATGTTTAATTTTGGCACGAATTGTTTCCCGCCTATGCTTTGCCGCGTTTTAAATATTCGTAGAGATTGAGTTGCATATCTTGTTGGAATCTTTCCTAGATAAGTCTTGGTAAGAGTCCTATTTCTTATGGGAAGTTGTGGATAATGATTATAAAAGATATGACATTGATTTGATTACATCTATTTATATATCTTTCCTTTAGATCATATCTCACGCCATCCCTATCTCTCTCTCTCGTGTGTTATTTTTTTGGTGTGTGGATTTGTGTTTTATGTCTTCCTTCTCACCTAAATTTATCAAGAAATTATTTAACATGGTGAAAACTAAGTCATCAGGAGAATCATCTCAGTCGACCCCATCAGCCCCATCCGTCGACCCTGACAGCGCATCCACAACGGGCAACGAGTTGTCCCCAGTCTTGCAGCCAAAGCCGCTCCAAATCCGAATTCCGGCGGACTTTATTCCACCGCCATCTTATACGGCACCACCGCAAGACACCACACCACCACCGCCGGCAACAGAGTCATCACCCCGTGCCACTGCTCCTCAGGCACGCGAGTTCTCTCCCCCCTTGCCACTGCTCCTCAGGCTTCGCCGTCACCTGCACCTGTTCCTGCATCCTCTCGCCGCCACACCGCCGCGGCTAAAGGGAAGCAGAAGGCTCAACCTCCTACGCGCACTCCATCTGCTCGCCAAAAGTCAAAACCTGTTGCAGAGGGTGTCGCGAGCCGAGTCGGGACACGCAAGAAAGTTCCTGTATCCAAACGTCCCCGATCCGCTCCTGCTGCCTCGGACTCTGCTCCAATCGAGGTCTCTGACTCAGATTCCAGCCCTGTCCGCAAACAGCAGAAACGCTCAGCTCAGTCCTTGTCTGATAAGGACAACCAGTCAGGCGACCAGTCGGCCTCTGAGGCAGGCAGTCACGACCAGGCTGAAGAAGAAGCTGAAGGAGATTTTGCAGTTCCTCCCCGTGTTCTACCGTCTGATGAGCCTTTCAGGGTGAAAAAGGCACTTTCCGACAGGTTCTACACATCTAATGCCAAACTCAGGTATACTCGTCTCACTGATCGCATTCCTGTTCGTGAAGTTCAACTTCATGATGACTCTTATGATGGTACGGGTGTTATTGAGTTTTTGGAGGGGAGAGGTTTTCTTGAATCCACTCGCAGGGTCCAACCGTTTGTAACCCAGATTGTGCATGAGTTTTACGCCAATCTGGATACTCAACTAGGCGTTCCAGGCTCAGCCAAGGAACATTCAGTCTTTGTCCGGAAGTTCATCTTCAAGATCAGTCTGCAAATTCTGAACATGCAGTTGGGTTCTCCTGACGTACAAACCGGTCGCGACTCCGAGCTGGAACTGGAGGCAGATATGGATGCAGTCGCGTCAACCATAACCGGCCAACCCACGAAGTGGCCAAAGAATGGAAATCTACAGCGAGGTTCCCTTCTTCCATGGTATGGTCTGATCTACGGTATAATGGTAAGGAATTGGTACCCTATGTCCCACACTTCTACTGTTAGTCCATTAACTGCTTCTATCTTATTCCGTATTGGTTCGAATGCTCCCATTAATCTTGGGAAACTGGTCTTTGAGCATTTCCAACTTGAAGCATTCGACCACAAGGTAAAGATGACTTTAGGCTATCCATCATTGGTCTATCGCTTGCTTATATCTCAAATGGATATCCGGGTCTCTAAGGACAAGATGACGAGCCGCCCTAGGCCTTATCATGCCCCGAGTCACCTTGTTCAAGCTCTACTTGGTTCTCCGATCCGGCGCTCTGTCCCAACTGCCAGGGATACCGAAGCTGGACCGTCTGTTCCCCAGGGCAGTCTCGACACCCTTCAGTCGCAACTTGCCCAGGTCATTACCTTGCTGCAGTCCATGAACGAGTCACTTGCCCAATTAGCGGCAAAGCCTTGACTAGTTCTGGCAAAATGGGGGAGAAACAGAATATGTAGAATGGGGGAGTCTTGAAGAATGAGGGGAGATTTCTACACCGGCTGCTGCTGTTTAATCTTGTTATTTATTTTACTTTGTTTTGTTTTTATTCCGCTTAAGAACAATGATTTAACTGCTTATTTTATTAAGTTGTTTTGCGGAGTGTTGCACCGCTGTTGCAACACATTTTTATTGCTGTCAAGACTCGTTAGTTGATTTATGTGCCTATCTCTTACTAACTTGTTCTATTTCAGCATGTCTACATTTTCCTTGGGATTTAAAAGAGTTTTTGCCAAACAAGTCAATTGGGGGAGATTGTTAGGACCGCAAAGTCCGACAGGTTTCGAACTCGGTTGAACAGTCAGGACTGCCAGGTCCAACTAGATTTTATTTCCTTGTTTGCAAAATTATTTTAAAGGAAAATTTCAGTTTTATTTACTTTGATTTATTTACTTACTTATTCACACGATTTTATGGTATTATCCTGTTATTTAGACGCGTGAATATTTAGGTGAGTTTGGAAAGATTTAACTTGATCTTATAGTGTCTTATCTTATGGAAAGTTAATCTTTATCAAACTCTTTCCTATATCCTTTAGTAATCTATTCCTTGTGGAGTTCTTCTTTGTCTTTGATGTGCAGAATATATGAAGATCATGAAGATCTTATCAATTGGAAACAAAGACGTTGCAAAAGGAAGAATCGCCTTATCATGGAAAGATTCGGATATACTTTGGAAAGATCTTGTCTCGACTGGATATGGAGACTGGCCGAGAATCAAGGATATCTTTCAGGAGAGCTATCCTATAAATAGTAGAAATCCTAGGAATCAATGTAGAACACACGTGTAACAAAATATACATCTTTAGGTGTTCTCTTTTATTTTGATTTCTTAGTTTTCGCCCTCTTGAGTTACATCAAGAACGTGAGAAGCCGACAAGAGTTGAAGGGAGTTCAACGGGAAAGGATTGCGCCAGTTAGAGGGATCTATACGTACGTGCAGTTCGCTTGGAAGCATTCTCATAAGAAGATCATTACGGGAGTCTTGGTCTTACGGGTCAAACGGAGTAGACGCGAAAAAGGTTCCGGTGGTATCAACATTAGAGGGATTCGGTGTTAGAGTAAAACCAGTTGGTGTAATAACTTTTGTCCGTTGAAAGAAGTTTGATTCAGGCGAAAGCCTCGTGGATGTAGGACATAGTCCGAACCACGTTAAAATCTGCTGTCTTACTTTACTGTCTTACTTACCTGTCTTACTTATCTGTCGAGACTAGGTACCGCGACTATTGCTAAAACGTAAAGTATAAGACTCTAAGATCTATCACATAATTTGTGTGTAAAACACATCATGCATCGCCTGAACATCCTCGTTTTCTTTGACAAATAAATGACTGAATCATACTCAATTACAGCCTCTGCAAACTCCTGCAGCAGTCCTATAAGAGGCTATAACAGAATCAATTACACTCACAATTACATTCAAGTGCAGCATTAAAGGCCAACTATTTATTTATATTTACAAATATTTCGCCTATCACTAAAAAAAACAAGCTTTAGAAACGGGCAAAGCCGTTTCTAAAGTTCACTTGCCCGTTTCTAAAGCTCAATAGAAACGGGCGACCCGTTTCTACCGCTCGTTTCTAATGCCTCTGTCTCTAATGACTATTAGAAACCAGACACCGTTCCCGTCTCTACTTTTAGAAACGGAGAGGCCGTTTGTAAAAAAAAAAATATTATTACAAATGGGTAAGCCGTTTGTAAAGAGGGAGGAACACTAGAAACGGCTTACCCGTTTCTAAAGAGTGGTCACCTATACAAATGGGCTACCAGTTTCTAAAAATTAAAATTTCAAAATTACCCCTAGACTATTAGAAACTGCTTTGCCGTTTCTAAAAAGAAAATACCGAAAAAAAAAACCGGCAGGAGTATTAGAGACGGGCACCCCGTCTCTAATACTTGAAAAACGGGCAACTCGTTTTCTAGTATTAGAGACGGGGTGCCCATCTCTAATACTCTCAAATTATTAGAGACGGGTTGCCCGTCTCTAATAACCTCAAATTGATTTTTTTGACAATATTAGAAACGGGAACCGACAACCCGTTTCTAATACTATTAAAAAAAAATTATTGGCTGAAAATCTGCCAATAATAAATATTCATTAAAGAATATAATTAGGTGGTTAATAGTGTCCATTTTTCAGTCAATTACTCTTAATTACCTACCATATTTGTTTCATAACAATTATAACGTAGTATAAGTTAGATATGAGTGTTAATTATGATATAATGAATTTAATATAAATATTTATTGACAAATTAAAAAAACTATATCTATAAACTATATACTATAAAATAAAGATAATTATAAACTTATAATTTAGAATAGAGATTAAAGGAAGAGGAGAGAATTTGATAGAGGGATGTGTATATGTATGAGTTTGATGTTTGAGAAAATGAAAAAGAGGAGGAGTATTTACAGATGAAAGTGAGACTATTACATACGCCTCCCCCGCTTCCAAAAGTTTTCGAAAGCTTTAGAAACGGCTTCCCCATTTCTAAAAGTATTTCAAAAATTTCGAAATCCCGCCTACACCTTTAGAAACGGCTACCCCGTTTCTAAAAGTTTTCAAAAAAGTTTAGAATTCCACCAAAAGTTTTAGAACATTTTTGAAAAATTGCCAAAACCTTTAGAAACAGCAAAGGGTTTTCAAAATTTTGTGAAATCCTTTAGAAACGGGAGAACCGTTTCTAAAGGTTTTGGCAAGGTTTTCAAAAATTTCTTTAAAACCCTTGAGGTACGCATTTGTTTTGTTGATTCACGACTGTGAACTCGTCTTTTGTGAGTTTAATAATATTGTTGATTGCACATCTCAATAATGTTCATTAAGTTTGCCTTTAGTCCATCGGCGTAATAAATATCCTACAGATGATAGAATCCTTTGATGTTTAGAGTTCTCTTCCATAAATTTCTCTTTTCTCTCCATTTCCAAAATTAATTGATCCTTTGACATCATTCACAAAAATCAGAGAGAATTTTGTTTACTTCGGCCTCATATGACTCAAACAAAAAATTTCAAGAAACCATGTGTTAGATGAATATTCATGATCTGTTGAAAACATAATCAAACATTTGAGAGAATTTTTACTCATACCTTTGCTTTTCTAAGGTTTCAAAAAACAGTGAAGGCTCTTTGTACGTGTGCAATTTCTCAAACTTCTTGGATACCAGAAATAAATTTTTGATTGAGGATATACCATTCTCACATATCTGCAACAAAAAAAAAAAAAAACATCTAATTTCCAAGATCTCACCAATATATTGACTCTTCATGCCAGTTATATTAGATCTTAGTTCCAACCAAAAGCAATAATTACAAATTATAATTATATGTAGAGCACAAAATAAAGATTTTTGTATTTACTCTGAGCCACAAGTTGTGTCTGTAATGTAAACCAAGGTGCAACGGTAAGAAAGAACAACAAACAAACAAAGACACGAGGAATTTAACGTGATTCGGACAACCGTCTTACTCCATGAGACTCTAGCACAAAAGTTTAAATAAATTTTTTATATGATAAAAATATTTGCACCCATAGGAAATTACTATAAAATCTAAACTCGCTCTAAGGTTAAATGGCTATGAACACCACTTTACTTGTAATATCCTAGATTTTTTTATAAATGTATCGTATCTTTATTCAAATTTCTATAATGATAATAGCATGATTCTAATTGGGCAAATATTTGTTTTAAACAAAATTAAATAAATAAACCAATTCGCCTAATGGGTTTTTACTAGTATTGTATAATAGTCTGGGTCAAGTAATTCAAGTGTAATTATACGAGTCCAAGATAAACTGACTTCTTAAAAGATTCCTATACGCATCAAACTTTAACCCTTATAATTATGTAGAAATTGAGGAGTTAAGGGTTTACACTTTCTTTCTTTTTCTGCACGATCTCTCTCGTCTTTTACTTTTGGTTTTGTTAGATCTTAAAGTCAATTATTTTTTACTTTTAAGCAGTAAATCGTGTTACCTAGTCTAGACAGGTAAAGAAACATTAAAAATAAAGACAACAGATCTTTAACGTGGTTCGGACTTCGTCCTACATCCACGAGGCTTTCCCCCAAGAAATATTCAAACCTCTTTCACTGATCAAAAGTTGTTACAACTACTGGTTGCTTTACTTTAACACTTAGACTCCCTCTAATGTCGGACACCAATAGAATACTTTTATCGCTACTCCGTTTGAACCCGTAAGACCCAACTCCCGTATAATCTTTTTAGGACGAAGCTTCCAAGCGGCAATGCACATACGTATAGACTCCCTCTAACTGGTGCAATCCTTTCCCGTTGAACTCCCTTCAGCTCTTGTTCGGCTTGTCACGTTCTTGATTGAAATCAAGTATGAAAACTAAGAAATATAAAAACAACGAACACCTTATGATCTATATCGTTATACACGAGTGTTCTAAGTTCTAAACCTATATTTTCTACTATTTATAGGATAGCCCTCCTTATAAGATAAGTCTTGTGCTTGAAGTCTCCTACTCCAGTCGGGACTCGTATCTTCCTAAATTATTCGGAATATTTCCTGTTGATAAGCTCTCTTGATCTTCGTTATCTGCATACAAGGAAACAACAAATTCTTTCAATAGGAAGCTTGTTAGACCAGATAGAAACAAGTAGTAGATAAAGATTTAGCTTCCACAAGATATGCAAGATATTACCAAATCTAATCCTACTCTATCACGACTTACCAAAAATCCCTTTCCTTATAGAATTATATTCTCATGCAAACTCAGGGAATTATATGGTAACTAAAATACATGAAATTTTCCTTAAAATAAAATACCAAAACTTGTAAATCAAAACATACGGACTCACGGTCCTAAGAATCTCCCCCAATTGACTAGTTTTGGCAAAACATTTTAAACCCTGGAAAATTCAAGTATGCTGCATAAAACTGTTAGACGAAAAACATACAAGCAAAAGAAAGTCCTCCAACCAGTCTAGACAGTTATCAAAACTTGTTGCAACAGGCAGTGCAACATCCGCAAAACCAACAAAATAAACTAAGTACTAGTTCATAAACTGAAATAAACATGACAGAATAAGATAAAGTACTAAGTTCAAGCGAAAATAAAAGCAGAAAATTAAATAGTTCATAAAAACATCAAATAAATGAGCAGATCTCCCCCAATCTCATTGCTCTCCCCCAGACTTCCAGCATCCAACCTGTTTTCATTTCTACTCCCCCATTTAACCAGAACTAGTCAAGGCTTGTCCGCAATCTTGGCAAGCGACTCGTTCATGGACTGTAGCAATTCAATCACTCGGGTGAGTTGGGACTCTATGTTGTCTAGACTCCCCGTGGGAACAGAGGTACCAGCTTCAGCATCAGCAGGCTGGGAGGAAGGCTGTGACAAAGCAGCGATAAGATGTGCAGCAACTCGTAAAGCATTTGGCTTCTTTGTCATCTTGTCTCAGGGAACTCGAATATCCATCTGGTCAGCGAGTGCACGGTAGATCAGGGACGGATATCCAAGTGTCATCTTGATGGATTGATCAAAGGCCTCCAGGCGAATCCGCTCGAAAATCAGTTTTCCCAAATTAATGGGAGCCGTTTGAGCTAATGTGGAACAAAACCGAAGCCATAAGATGATTCAAAGTAGAAACATGGGACATGGGGAACCAATTTCGAATCATAATACTTATAAATCAAACCATACCATGGGGTAAGCGATCCTCGATTCAGATTACCTTTATCAGGCCAGGAGCTGTTGGTGAGAGTAGTCACGACTACATTCATGTCAGGCTCTGGTTGCATTTCAGATTCGCGATCAGTCTGGACATTCGGAGTTCCAAGATAAAGATTCAGTATTGTTAGGTTGAATTGGAAGATGTGACATTGGAAAAAACAATGAAAACTCCTTCGCTGAACCCGTAACTCCAAGTTGTGTATCCAAGTTAGCATAGAATTCATGGACAATGCGTGTCGGGAACGGTTGGACTCGGCGTGTGGACTCAAGAAACCCTCGGCGCTCCAGAAACTCAATGACCCCACATGGTGCATAAGAGCCCTCATGCAGTGGACCCTCCTACACCGGAACACAGTCAAAAATTGTTTTGTACTTTTGTTTAGCCTGGGCCGTGTAGAACCTATCAGAGTAAGCCCAACCTACAACAAATGGCTCATCGGAAGGTGGGACTCTTGGAGAAACTCCATAGCCACCATCAACATCATCTTCAGCGGGTTCCTCAATCTCAACATCCTCATCATTATCACCCGTAGCAGAAGGTGATTCTTTTTCTCGTCGTGGATGTTTTCGGACCGGACTGGAGGATGAATCAGACAAATCAATAGGGGTAGATCCCACAGCACTAGCAGCATCAGATACCGTCTTTTGGAGACTCTTTTTGGCGAAGGGTTGCTTTCGCGTACTTGCACGAGTCGTGACGCACGTCGCGACTTTGGTAGAGACAGGTGAGGCCTTTTGGCGAGCAGGAGTGCGTTGTGGGGGTTGTGCCTTTTGTTTGCCCTTTGCAGTAGTAGATTGATTGCGAGAGGGTTCAGGACCAGTAGCCTTTGAAGAATGTGACGGTGATTGAACAGGCGGTGTCGAGACCCTGGGTGGTGACTCACGATGTGGGGGTGAGGAATCTCGTGGAGGAGAAGATTCCGGTTCCCTTATTGAAAGAGCAAGGGACAGTGAGTCAGACTGTGCCAGTGGTGATGGTGGTCATGGCTGAACATCACTCGGTGGCGGTGGTGCGGAGGAGGATGTGCGTTTCTTCTTCGCAAACCGTTTCGGAGGTGGACAACATCCGGTGGAACTCGAACTTATAGTGGCACCGGTGCAAGAACCTCCTCTGGGCGTTCGTCAGTGGAGGAGTCACGGCTGGGACAGCAACTGGTGGTGATCGAGATGTACCTCCTATTTTCTTAATTTTCACCATGGTTAAATACGAGAGAGAAAAGAAAGATGGTGGTAAGAGCAAGATAATAAAATAAAAGATTGTGAGATAGTGATAGGAGATAGACGATATATATATATATATATATATAATGTGTAAGAAGCTAAGGTCAAATCAATCTCAAACTCTATCAAAGAGTTTCCATATATATATATATATATATATATATATATATATATATATATATATATATATATATATATATATATATATATATATATATATATATAATGTGTAAGAAGCTAAGGTCAAATCAATCTCAAACTCTATCAAAGAGTTTCCATATAAACTCAACTTCCAAGAAAATAGGAAACAGAATCACACAATCACACAGACACTCTATCCAAAAGATTTGAAATGACGTGGCATAAGATTTTGACGGTCGAAACTGCCATAATTAAGAAAATCGCGCCCAAGAGACAAATATTCGGATAAAATATAAAGATTCGCACCACTTAAATAAAATAAAAGCTTTAAACAAACAATAAGAAACTCATCAAGTGCCACACAACTCACCGAGAACCTGGTTTGAGTGTTTTGCATAGAACACCCTGTCATGATAGCTTTAGGGACTCGTTCACAAACAGTTTGACCGATGCTTTCTCATTTACCAGATAATCACCAAACAATGTGTGCTTGAATTCTCATGTATAATATATGATGAAGAAGAAGAGAATTTGAAAGGGCCAACAATTGTAACAAGATAAATCTATTTTCAAACTAGACAATTGCACCTTAACACACATATTTGAGCCTTTCTACAAGGAGGTTGCTTTCGCTCATGGACTTTATGTAGAAAATGGTAGCTCTTTTTCGATGAGTGAAGACCTGGGATAAAAAATGAAAGCTTTCACACATATTCTTTGAGTTTAGGCAGTTTTTTCGTCCTTTTATTTTTCTTTTGAAGCTCATGAATCTTTTCGGCTCACATTCTCTTTTCTTTTTCTTTTATACTTTTTTGCACACTCAAACAACTCTTTTTATGCTCAATTCTTCTTCTTTTGATGTGTGAGGTAGCAAAAGTGGATTTTTATCCAAGTCAAAGAGAATAAACAAATAAAAACAAAAATTGCCCGTTGCAAAATCCTTCGATATCACATATTTAACTGGGGAATAGGAGCACTGAGTAAGTAACACTGGTCAGATCGAGCTCCGGAACAAACTGCTATGATAATTCTGTAGTATGAGTCATGACAGTTAGTTCGACAAAAACAAAAAATCCCAGTTAGATCAGGCAAGCGACAGACTTAGTTATGGCAAATGCCAAGAGACTTGTTGAAGGTCTCAAAACATTGTGAAACAGGTGCCTTTAAGAACATATCCGTAGAATGTCTCTCTATCGCGACTAGCTTAATGACTACAGTTCTAGACTTTACCAAATCACGAATGAAGTGGTGCCATTGATTTATCTGCTTTGTGCTTGCATGCTGATAAGAATAATTTGCAATGTTAAAATCATGATTATTTTCACATGATTCAAGTAGTTCATTAATCATACTTCCATAGTCTTTAAGCATATGTTTCACTTCATCAATATTCAAAACAATGATAGATTCATCATTAGATAGGCAAATGAAGCTGCCTGTCATGCTATGAAAATCACACAAATTGATAAAGTTGCAAGTTATCATAGGAGATTTCAACCCTTTAGCAATTCCGAAATCAACAGAGTAAATGGAAGAATTATGAACAGATTTGGAACACAAAAATAGCAAATTAACATCTCCTTGATTATCCTGCATAATACAGAAGTTCATCAGTTTACTAAATATGGGAAGATTAAAAACATCCAAAGTGTAATTAGTAAACTGTTTAGTAGAAAGTCGTGACTACATCAGTGTATAGCTGTTCTCGGCAGTTGACTAATGCTAATCAAATTTTGTTTAAGACCAATGACATGGAATACATTACAAAGCATTGGAAACCCTTTGATATTGAATGTCCCTTTTCCGACAATTTGACCATGTTTACCATTTCCAAACTTAGCTGTTCCCTTAGGATCAATCACATAGTTAATCAAAAGGTCTTTGTTCCCTGTCATATGATGTGAACATGCACTGTCAAGATACCATCAATTAGGTGAATCATTATATACGGAAGAAAATGCAAAGTAATCATTAAAACGTTTCACCCTTGTACGGTATGATGGCTTAGCTTCATCTCCAGAGTCATTTACACTTCTATTTCTTTGAGTCTTCCTTGTTGTTGAGACTCGATGCTTAACTAGCTTTGGTATGATGTCCTAGGATGAATTTTTCTTGACTTTTGGACAGTTTGGACGAATATGTCCTTCAATACTGCAGTTGTGACTCACTGGAGTGAACCTTTGATCAGAAACATGAGATCGTGAGTGATTTTTATCATGTGCACTTCTTACCTTCTCACTTTTCATGAATGAAAAACTAGAATTCTCCCTGTTTTGAAAATCCCTTGAAGGATAACCGTATGGTCTAAAGAAATCTGACTCATAATCTGTTTCATTTGATTCAGACTTCTGGAGAATCTTTTGAACATTATCAAGCTCCTTTTGTAGATCCTTGTGCAAACCCTCAAAAAAGAACTAACAAATATAAAGAATAAAAGTAAAGCTAATCTAAAAAATTAAATTAGAAAATCAAAGAACTAACAAAAAATCTAAAAGAGAACAAGCGGAAAACAAATATAGCAGTGAACAAAACTAACAAAAATCTGAAAAAAAAATTGAAATATACTAAATCTTCAAAAAAGAATAAAAACCAAAAGAAAATTTAACAATTCCGCAAAAATACAAAATAAAAGGAAAGCTAATGTAAAAAATTAAATTAAAAATAATTGAAGAACTAACAAAAATTTTAAAACAGAAAAAAAAAACCTAAAATATAACAAATCTGAAAATCAAGAATAGAGGAAAACCTAATAAAAAATTAAATTCTAAACTTGAAATCTTATTAAAAAGGGCTAATTGCAGCAAACCCCCCAAACTATGGGGGTCAGAGAACTTTACCCCCTGAACTATGAAAATGTGCGAAATGCCCCGCAAACTATTGGTTTTTGTACGATTTTCCCCCTGAGTCGTTGATCAACCGTTTCATTTTGGACACGTGTCTAAGTTTTTGTCCGTCTGATTTGACATCAGGGGGAAAAATGCACAAAATTGAATAGTTCAGGGGTATTTCGCACCAAAAGATAGTTCAGGGGGTAAAGTGCTCTGACCCCCATAATTTGGAGGGTTTGCTGCAATTAGCACTATTAAAAATCTGAAAAATAAAATCGAACTCGAATATATGTGACGATATCGATATGCACCAATGAATCATTTACTCCAAAGATGTGTGCACCAAACAGGAAAGTACAGAAAATCAAAGTTCCCACAACATGGATTTGCAATCAAAACATCACTCTTAGAAGCATAGTGTCCAGGTTTGAAGACTCCGACGTATGCAATCAATGTGCAATTTCAAGCCGGTCAGCAGACTTCAAAATCATATGGACAAAAATGACATTGGAATGCAAAACTCAATATATCAACAAAAAAACAAAAAAAAAGTAACTAAGAAAACCAAATAATTCACCTTGAAGTAAGGTGGAATGATTTTCCTTGGCCATACCCGTGGATACTTGTCACAAAATGATACCAAAAGTTGCCGCAAACACTACGCAAAATGAGAGCAATAAAAAACCAGCACAACGCAATTAGAAATATAAAACTTTTATGCACCCTATGTTTGTGCTCTATTAACAATGGGAACCACTGACACTAGGACTAAAACTTGAAATGTTTAGGACTAAAGGATAAAAAGATAATAAACTTGTATTAAACAAGATTACTTTGTCATTGTCGTAGTCACTACTGGAACAGTGGCTAATATTGGTAGAGCATAAGCTTTATAACAGGCAAGGCCTGCATCAACTGAGGAAATGAATCTCTGTTTAGTGTGATGATACTAGTGGTGATAAGAACTTATGTAACATAAAATCATTCATTTGAGAAACAAATCCACTGAAATAAACAATCAGAATTGTTTGTAAAATCATGACAATGTATAGGACTTTAATCCCTTAAGAAGGAATTCATATCCACTGACAGGGAAAATTCTAAAGAAGAAAATTACCTGTCGTCTATGGTTTTTGACGGAAATCATTAAAACTGAAACGTGAACATCTGACCAAAACAGCTATAATTGAAATATTTGCTTTGGACGAAAATGACTTGACTGAAACTTTAATCTTTAATGAATCACTTTAACCAAAACGTTGATCTTTGATAGATCAGTTTAATTGAACGTGGATCTTTGATAGCCGCACAAAAGAGAATGAGAGGAATATGCCAGGTAAGAAAAATATAGATAGAAACCCTACGCATTACTATAAGCTGATTTGTGGAAATACTCCTAGTAAGACATATTAAAATCGAAATAACATTATATTTTATGTATAAGTTAAATTTATTAAATCAATTTAATTACCTCTATTGATGAAATAAGAAAGATATATATACATAAATACAAAAAAAAAATAAAAATTTGGGGTTTACATATACATATATATATATATATATATATATATATATATATATATATATATATATATATATATATATATATATATTTTCTTTAGAACAAAACGATATATTAATCACTCCAAAAGGTTCAAACAGCCATGAAAAAGAACAAAAACCAGAGCACAACGATGCAAAAAAACAGATTCAAAACAACTCAATTAGGGTAAGACCGATAATCCACCGCATTGCGCGCCAGTAAACGAGCCGCTTCATTTGTTAAACGACGAAAAGTAATAATCATAGTGTTTGTATGCATGTAATTGTGTAGTCGGCATAATTATATATTATATTTGTGTATTAGTGAAAACATACTTATATTGATAATTTAAGATTAGTGATTATTGTCTAAGTGTTCCGTTAGTTTTATAAGGATCTAGCTTAGTAGCATTGAAGTTAATATTTTGTTTGACCATTAGGTTGTTTGGTTTAACCTCGGAGTTTGCAATCATCTCTGTAAGTGTTTTCAGGTGAGTGTTTCAAAACTCTATTTATTTTGCAAAACTGGAAGGAATACTTGTATATGTATATATGTCACTTGTAAGAGTATTTTACGCTGATTTTGTAAAGTAAGCCTAATATTTGATTTAAATTGAAAAAGAAATTAAGTTGGTTATGATGATCACCTCTTCAGTTATGTTCTGTTCAGTTATTATTTAGTTGGATCCAGCTTGGCTTGAGTAGGCATGGAGTATTGTTGGGCGGCAGAGGGCTGTCGGTGGTGCTTCGTGTCCCCCTGCCCCTTCTCCTTAGACACGGGGGGAGGTTCGTTGTGTCTCTGAAGATCATTCGTTACGCATGTACCATGACATGTGATTATTTTCCAGAGTAGCTCCTTGGACGGGGCGATAAGGAGTGTTCGTGTGGGGCGATAAGGACTGCATCAGCTATTTCGTTGATCATCATAATTAATTAAATTAACATTATGTGCTTGTCTTAAGTGATGTAGGACAAGATACTCCAAATACTGAAGATTCGCGCAGTAAGAAGAATGACGCACGAAAGCCACCATAACTTTTAACTAAGTGATCCGTTTTAGACCCATAAGATATCAAATAAAAGGTCTTGGAGTTTTCTACAACTCTTTGCGAGGTTAAGGCCCAAATTTGGACGATTAAGGCTGATGCACAGCTTTACCAATGTTGCTTTATTTTATTATTTTTTTCTTCTTTTCCTATTTTGGTTAGAACTTTAATTATATTTTGAGTAGGACTATAATTCTTATTTCCTTATTCTGTTTTTAGGGTTTTGGAGACTATAAGTACTTTTTTTCTTATCATTTTGCAGTATCTTTTTATCATTATTGATAAAAAAGGGATTTTATTCCAATTTTTTGTGGATTCCAGTTTATTCGTGTGGATTCCATTGTTTTTCCGTCAATTGCACGCTTCTGTTCTACGTCAAGTGGTATCTAGAGCGAAGATTTTCCTTGTTCAGTTGGCTAGGAGAGGTATGAATGTAGAGTTTTCCGATGATGTTGGTCAAAGGAATTCAGACGCCAAAGATCTGAGACGGGAGTTTCAAGCGGATCTAGCGTGGGCCACAACAAGGTTTGAGGCAATGTTTGAGCAGTTAAATAACACCCTGCAAAACTTGACCTTGAACCAAAATCCTAACGTGGATCAAAACATCGTTAGGAGCAACAACCAGAATCAAAACCATGTCAGTCAACATAGGGAAACACGAACACCTGACTTCAATAATTCCAGCACCAATGATTCGAAGGGAGATGTTCCTTGAATTAATAATCCTAGAGTGGGTGGAGATACAGAGGATCGACCCCGGAGTGATTTCAAAATCCTAGGAGATATTCCAGTGTTTTCCGAAAAGTTACAAATTGAGGAACTTCTGGATTGGATTTTTGAAGTCAACGTTTCTTTGAATTTGCTGAAGTTGCTGAGGATAGGCAAGTCAAACTGGTAGCTTACAGGCTTAAGAGTGGTGCTACTGTCTGGTGGGAAAAATTACAGGCAGATAGGAGGCAAAACCGTAAAGATCCAATACGTTCCTCGAGAAAGATGAAGGAGAAGATGATGGGGCAATTTTTACCGCCTGATTACGAGCAATTTATTTTCGAGAGTTACCAGGATTGTTCTCAAGGAAATAAATATGTGGCTGAATATACATATGAATGGTATAGATTGTCTGTTCGTAATGATCTGAATGAGACGCATGAGCAGCAAGGTTCTAGGTATTGTGGACAGTGGACGAGGCTCAGAATCTGGCACTGAAAGCAGAGTTGATGGAGAAATCTACTAGCAGATTCACGAAGGTTTTGGGGGATACTGGTGAATCCTTCTCTACCAATAAAGGGAAACTACCAAACCCTAGTCCGGGTTTCAATAAGCCAACACCCAACGAACCTGCGATTAATCAGTCGTCAAAGGATGTTCTGGCCAAAACCCCGCAGAGTGCCATCAACCAGGTCATCGTTCTAATGAATGTCCTTTGTGAAGATCAATGGGATTGGTTGAACAGGATAATGAGGAGGTTGAACAGAGCAATGATGAAGATGACTATTCAGATGAATTAGAACGTGCAGAAATAGCCGTAGAGGAAGGAGAAAGAGTTAATTGTGTCAGACAACCTATCATGTGTTTTACAAAAGTGGAATATGTTTCCAATAGAAACAATATTTTCAAGTCATGTTGCAGTATAAAAGGTCGAGTGTGTGATTTAATTGTAGACAGTGGGAGTCGTGAAAACTTTGTGTCCAAGAAATTGGTTAAGTATCTTGATTTAAAGAGTGAGAAACACTCTAAACAGTATGCTATTGGGTGGATTCAGAAAGGTCTCAAGGTTTGGGTGAGACATATTTGCAGAGTTCCAATTTCAATTGGAAAATACTATCAAGATGAGGTGATTTGCGATGTTATTGATATGGATGCAGTCATGTTTTGTTGGGCAGGCCATGGCAATTTAGATGTAACCATTACAGACAAAGGAAGAAAATATATTTGCTATTTTGATTGGGGTGACAAAAGAACTGCAATGGTTCCAAATAATAACTCGGGGTCGAGTTTTTCTCTAGTGCGAGGGACTGATGTAGGACAAGATACTTCAAATTCTGAAGATTCCCGCAGTAAAAAGAATGACGCACAAAAACCACCATAACTTTTGGCTAAGTGATCCGTTTTCGGCCCATTAGATATCAAATTAAACGTCTTCGAGTGTTCTACATCTCTACACGAGGTTAAGGTCCAAATTCGGACATTTAACACCTTCGCAGCCTTACAAATTTATGTTGCTTTATTTATTAACTTTTACTGTTTTTCCTATTTTGGTTAGGACTTTAATTATATTTTGAGTAGAACTCTAATTCTTATTTTCTTATTTTGTTTTTAGGGTTTTGGAGAATATAAGTACTTTTGTTCTTATTATTTTACAATATTTTTTTATCATTATTAATGAAACAGGGATTTTATTCCAATTTCTGGTGGATTCCATTGTTTTTTAGACTCGGGAAACCTTCAGGGCAAGACCTCAAAGACTTTGGTGTTTGGAGTTAACCAGTTCGAATTTTAGATTAGAGTAATGCATGTGAGATTCTTCTATACTTGTCAGATGACTCTCAGTTATTATGTCAATTATCTCTTGTTTAAATAGTTTAGTTATTCTTGTGTTCTTTGGTTTAAGCTTAAATTTCGGGGCTGTTACATTGCTACTTTACTCCATTTGATCATTGAAGTCAGTTGCTTATGTTTGAAATAACTCCAACAATAATCGAAAATACGTTCACTCAAAAACCTTGAACCTTTCTCACTTAATATAGTGAACAATAATCTCATACAAGGTTGAACAATAGTTCTGATTGCCATTCCTATCTGTAGGCATAACACAATCTTATTCCAGTTTTACAACTAGATCCGCGTTTGTTGCGATGACAGGTTCCTTGATTGTTGCATTCACTGACAGGACTTTCCTCTGAGACATTATTTTTCCTGATTAAGAAAATAAACAACAATCTTTCTCCTAATAATCGACGTAACTATATTAGAGAAAGATACGATTAGGAAGAATAATACGACAAAAACAAGCTCAATGTTGAGTGGGATATTCATCTATAAAAAGGTCATCACTAGAGATTCCTTCTGCATCATGAAGAGAGGATATATTGCCATGAAAAGTTAGACATTTCTTCTCAGAATAAATAAAGATCAATTGACATAATGAATTCTGGTCCGAAGATGCAATCGTGTTTGTGGTTGTTGTGACGCCCGATTAGATTTTCAATCTTGTGATTAATTTTCCTCCAATAAGACTATCTTCTAATAACTAATTAACATAATAGAGTAATTAACATAGGAAGAGAGATTCTAATGTGAAGATAATATAGATCGTTGACTACAAATAAAATCAAATAACTTCTCAAGAGATTAATTATTTTCGTGATAAACAATTATTTCCATATAATATAATTCAAGAAATAACTTAATTATGAAAAATAAGCCAATTGTCATAGGATGAATTTCTTGCATTCAAAATATCCACATAATTCATCCACAGAAATAAATAATCAACATGAACCCTTAGGGAAATATCATAAGGTAGTTTTGAAAGTCAACTATAATCAATTACCAATAAAGACCGTACACTACAAGAAAATGTAGCAATGGGGTCAAAACAATTAATATCCTGTCGCGCCCTCTGGGTCTGTAACTCTTCCTCCAAACTGGCGATTCGTTCGTCTCTAGAATCGTAGCAGTTGGTCTTCGTTTGCGCCCAGCCATTATCCTTCCATTTCAGGTACATGCGTACATTGAACCCCGCGTACTCTGGTTCCCCATGCGTCGGAATACCTAAAAATCAAAACATGTATTTAACTCAAGTTTCAAACATTAAGAGTTGATGCAGATATATAATGCATCAAAACATTTAAACAGACGAATATTTAATTACCAGACATCCTGTTCCGGTTTGAGCCCCCCACCGCATTCGACAACAACTGCGGATCCAACGTAGGGTACTTATCTTCGGTCTGATATGTCTCTGCTAATCTTGCGACATAATTATCCTTTTTATCAAATTAAATATACGAAGTCAATGTTTCATTTAGTAAAAATGAATATTTTAAACTGTTACTTTAATTGATCAAGGTTGAAATTACTTACATGCGCCATCTGATCCTTCTGGCTCGTCCACTGCTCTCGTCCGTCCAGAAGCTTTTTTCACTTTATTGCACTATCCAGGCGTCATGGAGCTTCACATTAGCTGGGTTCCCCCCACTTTCTTCCGCCTGATAAATCACACATAAGTATCGGTTAGATGACTAAGTTAAAGATAAATAAACACTAATAGATATTTATACATATATCAAAGACATACCAGTTTTTCCTGCACTCCGTCTATGCTCCTCGACCCGCCAAACCACGTCGGTAACGGGTTGTTGGTCTTATTTTGCCCGTGCAATCGCACTCCGTCTCTTGGCCTCCTTAGACTCCCAGTGACTAATGTAAGCCAGGACAAATTCGTCGTTCATCCAATAGTTCCGAATCCTCTTCGGCGGACGTGAAGTGCTCGTGTTTTCCACCCAATACGTCTTAGCACGATGCACCTCAGAACTAAATCTCATAAGACAAATGTTGTGGTACGTTTTGGTTATCCTTATTGCGACCTTCTCACTCCACTGATACGTCACCTGAAATTCGAGAATCGATAACAAGTCGTTAATATAGTTAATATAGTAATAATATATATAACGTTAAATTATACTTCATAAAATTATGGCAAAGTGTACATACCACAAATCTATCCCAAGCCGCCTGACGATCGTTCGCCGAAAAACTCGTGTACGTCAAGTACGATCCGTTACAATGCGCCTTCAAATTCGCGTTGATCGTGCTAACCAACCTGTTGCTACCCTTAATTGCCCCATTGCGAGGGCTGATACAAAGCCTCGTCCTCAATGCAGGGTCTGTGGGGGGCTTTTCAGGGAGAGTCCCCCGCGATACACAACTCCGTCAACCTCCATCTCACCCCCCTCCTCGATATCATCACCTGCACCCGTCTCCTCGTTTCCCACCGAACCATCCGCTCCATCACCCCCCTGCACCACATCATCCCCGAAATGGACCCCCTCTGTATCTCGACGTAAAGCACTCGCGCTGCCTGTCGAAGCCACACCCAGTGATCCCGATAACTGACGATTGACATCTGATGGTAGACTACATCCAACGGCTCCAGATGCCGAACAGTGAGGTGAAACCAATCTATCCGCCCGAGGTCGTCCGCCCGAAATGTGGAACGACGTAGATAGTCGTGGATCTAACTGGCCGCCTGAATGACCTAAGTTCCCCTGCACCCCGCCCGTGAGGCCTGCCATCCCCTGCATACCGCCTGCGGGACCTATCGTCCCCTACATCTCGCCTACGGGCACTGACATCCCTTGCATCCCGCCTGCGTGGGCCGGCATCCCCTGCATCGGGTTCGATGCCCCCTACAACATTTCACGAACCATATTTGGCATCATCTGCAGCAAGCCAGTATATGCCCCTGTCCTCTCATCCTGCGATGTACTATTGGGGTTCTGTCTCATCGCCTCAAACACCCTATGATTTGGCATGGTATACGGTGCAATGACCAATGGCTGTCTAGATGTTGCGCCGCCAGATTTTGTCTTGCCTTTGCCCTTGCCCTTGCCTTGCCTCTGTTGCGAGGGATCGATCTGTCGTCTATCTCCCATCTATTATACATTAACACAAATAATTGTTAATAAACATCATATATTACATTTGACGCTCCAATAAAAATATACACATGATTACTAATTATGTACTAACAGTCATAAAGTGTTAATTACTAATATGATAATTACATTTAATTTAACTACAAATTTAATTTTGCTATCTTATGCTAAATTTTAAGTTTTTCCTAAATTCCATACTATTATAATCATGAGGCATTTTTTTAAACTACAAATCTAATTTTCCTATGTTATCCTAAATTTGAGTTTTATCCTAAATTCCATAATATTTCTTAACTTTTCCTATCTTTTAAAACAAAATTCCAAGACTTTTACTAAAACTATCCTAATTAAAATGAAATTCTCCTAATAACTACTAATTATATAATGAGTACACATGTAGAATCATGATTTACCTACCTAAACTCAATTACTAGTTCATTTTACTCTAATTACTATAAAATCTATAGTTTAATTACTAATTATATAATAATAGCCATCAAAGTGTTAATTCCTAATGTAAGCATGTAATTTACTTTAACTACAAATTTTATTTTGCTATTTTATGCTATATTTTAATTTTTTCCTAAATTCCATAATATTTCATAACTTTTCCTAATTTTTATAATAAAATTCCATCACTTTTACTAAAACTATCCTAATTAAAGTGAAAATCTCCTAATTACTACTAATTAATTATGAAATGAGTACACATAATGTGGTCCTAATTACACTTTAATTTTCTAATAACAAATAATTAAGACATGCATGCATGCCTAACATTCTAATTAACACTACTAATTGCATAAACAAATGTAAAATGCTAAATATTAAATAAAAATTTAAAAACAAGCAAATATCCAGCAAATACTATATTTTGCTAACAACATTCATAAACACAACAATATCAACATATAAAATGCATAAAAACTAATTATAAGAATAAATAGAACAAATTAAGAAATCTAAAAGATACAATTTAACCATAGAAAATCGATTTTTTTTTTGCATAATAGTGTACCCCAAACATTATTTAATAGCATACTTTAATTTATTGTTGAATTTGGAGAGGATTAGAGTGGATTTTAGAAAAAAAAAGAATTAGGGTTTGGGAGTAGGGCCGAGTTTTGGAGATGGTGGGGAAGAAGAAAATGGGGGAAAAAGAAGAAAAGGAGGAAAAAGAAAAAAAAATTAAAAATTCGCATGGGCCTATGTCATGGCGTCCGATTGCTCGGACGGCTGACATGCTGTCTGAAAAATCAGACAGCTGGTAAGGCGTCCGATCAATCGGAAGCCATGACATGCGTTTACTTTTTTTTTTAAATTTGTTATTACCGTTTGATTCAAATTTGAATCAAATGGTAATTTTCTTCTTTTATTAAAAAAAAAAATTTGTTAATTGTTTAGTGCGATTTCTTTTTTTTTTTTTAATCAATTGTTACCTTTTTCTTTTTTAATTGGTAAGTTTCTTTTTTTTTTTATTTGTAATAAATTACCGTTTGATTCGAAATTTCAAACGGTACTTTTTTTTTTCTATTTGTAATTGTTACCGCTTTTATTTGTAATTGTTACCGCTTTTATTTTTTTTAAATGTTACTATGAAATTAATAGTTTAATTACTAATTATACAATAATTGTCATCAAAGAGTTAATTAGTAATGTAAACATGCCATTTAATTAAACTACAAATTTAATTTTCTTATGTTATCCTAAATTTTAGTTTTATCCTAAATTCCATAATATTTCTTAACTTTTCCTAATTTTTCAAACAAAATCCAACACTTTTACTAAAACTATCCTAATTAAAATGAAATTCTCCTAATTACTACTAATTATAAAATGAGTACACATATATAATCATGATTTATACCTTGCTAAAGTTAACTACTAAATAATTTTACTCAAATTACTATGAAATTTATAATTTAATTACTATTTATACAATAATTGTCATCAAAGTGTTAATTACTAATATAATCATGAGGCATTCTTTTGACCTACAAATCTAATTTTCCTATGTTATCCTGAATTTGAGTTTTATCCTGAATTCCATAATATTTCTTAACTTTTTCTATCTTTTAAAACAAAATTCCAACACTTTTACTAAAACTATCCTATTTAAAATGAAATTCTCCTAATAACTACTAATTATATAATGAGTACACATGTAGAATCATGATTTACCTACTTAAACTTAATTACTATTTAATTTTACTCTAATTATTATAAAATCTATAGTTTAATTACTAATTATACAATAATAGTCATCAAAGTGTTAATTCCGAATGTAAGCATGTAATTTAATTTAACTAAAAATTTCATTTTGCCATTTTATGCTATATTTCAATTTTTTCCTAAATTCCATAATATTTCATAACTTTTCCTAATTTTTATAACAAAATTCCATCACTTTTACTAAAACTATCCCAATTAAAGTGAAAGTCTCCTAATTACTACTAATTATGAAATGAGTACACATAATGTGGTCCTAATTACACTTTAATTTTCTAGTAACAAATAATTAAGACATGCATGCATGCTTAACATTTTAATTAACACTACTAATTGCATAAACAAATATAAAATGCTAATATTAAATAAAAATTAAAAAACAAGCAAATATCCAACAAATACTATATTTTGTTAACAACATTCATAAACACAACAATATCAACAGATAAAATGCATACAAATTAATTATAAGAATAAATAGAAAAAATTAAGAAATCTAAAACATGCAATTTAAAAAAAAAAAAAAAAAAAAAAACGAAAACCGTGGTGTCCGAAAATCGCACGGTTTAAAAAAAAAAAGATCCAAAACCGTGGTGTCCGCTTTTGCGGACCCCACGGTTTTAAAAAAAAAGTAAATAAAAAAACTCCAAAAGCGTGGTGTCCAAAAAATCGGACACCAGGCTTTTGTGGACCAGATCATGCCACACGGCATGATCTGGTCCTTTAGACCATCGCATCCAATTTTTTGGATGCCTGCCATGGTGTCAGATTTTTCTGACACCACGTGGCATCCGAAAAATCGGATGCCATTGCCTATTTTCATTTTTTTTTGGTTTTTTTGTTTTATTTTACATGGCTACAAATTATTTTGTCACCATTGTTTCCAATGGTGACTAATTATTTTCACCCTATGCTTCGTGAGTGATTATTATCTCACCATTGTTGGCTACAAATTTTTTGGACTCCATTGATTTAAATTGAGTAGCTACATGGCTACCGATTATAATCACTCACCATATTATTGTAGCCATTGCCTTGTATTCTTGTAGTGGTATTCCTTCCATAAAAAATATGACCATATTTCTTACATACAAAATACACAATATCAATTACCAATAAAGACCATATTTCTTCCACAACTATAGTTCATCCATACAAATAAAGACCATATTTCCTTATTTCTATATTCTGACCTGGATAAACGATCTTTCTAAGGAAAAATATATTTCCTCTAAAACTGATTTTTGAAAGATAATATTTAGGGAATATTCGATTTAACTCATAAAACTAATTTCCAGAATTATGCCAAAATAATTTGGACCACAAATTTGATCCTAACATAAAGCAAGCTCGTCATTGGTGTAACTTCTTATACAAAACTTGTATCATTTGATGTTGCCACGTGAATAACCAGAAATATGTAAAGCAATGGCTAGCCTAATGACAAAAGTTTTATGAGGGACGAAATAATGCTACCATGATCTTATACAATAAAATACAGTTAACAAGCAAAGCATTTATCAAAAACGTTCTGATATGATCAATTTTTAATAAGGTTGATATAGTTACAGGTAATGATTTGTGTGGGATGATGTAACCATGAATCGTATTTTATTTGTTAATATGAACTAAGAAACATTGTTGTTGAATATTTAAAAGGGGATTTTTTTATTTTAAAAGTTAAAAATTAAATTTCAAAATTAGTCCTCTAACATGACCTCGATTTCGAAAGCGTCCTATAACTTGCCACTGCATAAATTTGGTCCCCTAACTTGGTATAAAATTCAATTTCAGTCATCTGACATCGGAAATCACTAAAACTCGTCGGATTATAGCACGTAACTACACGTGAATCCCAATTTGGGGGTTTAGGGCTTGGATTTGCCACGTATGCAATCTCACACTTGCAGAGACTCCTAGAATAATTGCATTTTGAGATTTTGCACCCCAAACTACACGTGTGAGACTGCACATGTGGCAATCCAAGCTCTAAATCTTCTAATAAGAGTCACGTGACAATTCACGTGCTATGATCTGGCACGTTTTAGTAATTTCAGGTGCCGGAGGATGGAAATTGAATTTTATGCCAAGTTAGGGTACCAAATTTATGCGATGCCAAATTATAAGACGATTTCCGAATCGATGCCAAGTTAGACGACTCATATTGAGATTTTCATTGCTATGTGCCAAAAATATTTTTGGGTGGGAAGTGCCAAATGTTAATATTTTAAGAGTGCAAAGTGTCAACCACCCTAAGCATACAGTAGAGTTTGAGTCCAAATGCGAGGAAAATTTCATGAATTGATGACAAGTTTGATAAATTGATGACCAGGGCTAGGTCAAGTACAAGCATCAAAGAAGTGATGGCAGGGAACTATGAATATGCACTTAGCGAGAAAATTTTGACATTTGTCCTCCAACTTGGTCTTGATTCAGAAATCTTTCTATAATTTGGCACATCATAAACTTGGTCCCTTAACTTGGCATAAAATTCGGTTTTAGTCCTCCGACACTGAAATTACTAAAATTGTCGAATTATAGCACGTGAATTGTCACGTGCCAAAATTTAGGGATTTAGGGCTTGGAATTGCGATACTATTGTCGTCACTCATGCGGAGACACCTGAAAAAAATTCTATTTTGCAATTTTTAACCCTCAGCCGCACGTGTGGCAATTCAAAACCCTAAATTACCAACATGGGGTCACGTGACCACTCACGTGTTATAATCTGGGGGATTCTAGTAATTTCCTGTGTCGGAGGATTGAAATTGAATTTTATGCCAAGTTTGGGGACCAAATATATGCAGTGCCAAGTGATAGGACGATTGCCAAATCAAGTAAAATTAGCGGACTAATGTTAAAATTTTCCCCTTAGACAAATTTAACTTAATACGAAATGAAACTATGACAAACTCAATCCTTCACAACAAACACTATCTTCACAATCGATGTTATCTACTTGGAGGTATGACCAGAAGTTTGTAAGCTAATACATTTGTCGAAATTTGTTATATGAAATGAATTTCCCTTAGTTTTTTCTTTCTCTTATAAAACCAGTCGTTGAAACTTTTTGTTCGAAACACACTACACCCTTAGTTTACAAAATTATGTTTACATACATGCTTTAAAAATGGTTATAAATCATACTTAGAAACAATAATTGAGTTAACAAAAGAATTTGGTAGATGGTAGGATTTCTTTACTTTCGAATTAGTGGCAAGGTAGTGCTTCATATTTTCTTTTGCATCACCGCATTTGATTGATGCATAAAGAACAATTGAGTTTGAGTTAGATCTTCCACATACATGTCAATTAGTAAGTGAAGCTACTATAACTTTGTCAGAAAGTTGGAAAATTAAAGACAGGTTATGAGTTTTTCTTTGTTGTAATGCAACTAATAAACCAAAGATATTTAATAAATACGTCCTCTAATGATCTTAGTACTCGATAAAAAAATATTTCATGTTAAATGAATTTATCAAATTCTACACTTATGCGCTACAGATGAGTTATGTGAGAGTCTCACCTAATGAATCATACTCCGATCTGAGGTACCTCGGTGCTGGCCAACCACTTCATCAAACTGAGACTGAAATGTACTCATTGGAAGGGCCTCACACCCCACGATCAGAATCATTAGTAATATGATAAAACAACCCTTTGCTTTAAATACAACCAAAGTCTTGGTTTTCTTGGAAGTACCACATAGTTTCAAACCTAATGAGTACATAATATAACATATTTTGAAGTTTTGTAATTTTTACTAAAGCGCAAGTTTGAGAATCATTTTCCTCATCCACGCTGCTATGCCGGTCTTACTTTGAGGAATGAACAGGCAACACGAGAGGAACACGTCTTCACAAGTAGTAAATGAGAGCAATTAGAAATGCAAGAATGATTTTATCTGCAGTGGATAAAAAAGAAATACTCGCTTGTAATGATAACACATGAATATTCAATGAAAGAGTCAATGACTTGTGCTTTACTTGTAACGTATCAACCTACACGACTCCCAATATTCAACTTTGTACCTCCAACAATGAGCCACCTTGGAAGCAGAATTGAAGACATGCTCGAATACATGCATATCTAGCACGCGGGTTATGACTAACTACTGATTGCAAGTGACACCTAGACGAAATGAGTATTCAACAATATTTGTAATGAAAATCTTATTGTAATTTTTGGTGTGGTTACTTGATAGTCTGGTTTACTATTAACAATTACCAATGAGTTTGTTGTATTTCAGAACCATTTGTTACACTTTTATGTTTTATAAAGTAAAGTTGCCACTTAATGAGAATATTTTAAGTTGCAAATCTGGACATAAATGATTCTTTAATTGAATAAAAATTTAATTGTCATATATTGTTTAAGTACAAAACCGTTAAGTATTTAAATGCCCTGTTTCTATATATTTAAATTTCATTTGTGCCTTTTGAAATATAAAAAAATTTATGCGTTTGAATAAGATATAATGGATTAGATCATAAATTGTGATTGTCAATGATGGAATTGGAGAAAAGTCTTGTAGATATATTCTGCCTCCTTCACGGATGTAAAGATCTCAAATCTCATTTCCTTGTCTAAAAATGCTTTGAATTTATCTTGTATCTTTATGTACTTATCTTTTGATTCTTATTGATAATTGTTGGCTAGTTGAGTGCCTGGATTTTGGGGAATACGTACATACTGCCTGACGAATAAAATTAACAACAATAATTTATTCGTCCTCTTCCGCTCTACCTATTTTCATATTTACAATTAAGAACCATATGATATTAAACCCACACCTTAGAATATTACCCCATTCTTTCATACCCATTCGGTTCACATAAGGAATTCCAGCCGCCATACCAAAGCATAGTGCAGATTTGTGTAATGACTTCGAGTTTTGTCTTGGAATTTAGTTTATCACACACTTGGAGTTCATGTAAATAGTTCTTGATACTTCTTACTTGTCTTTTTAATATAAAACTATTGTAATTATTGCATTAGAGAGATATCTTGAATTGCTTATTGAGTTTTGCGGCTCACCCATCGCATCGTTGTCATCTTTTCAGAGAATTAGGAGTTACGGTCAAGCCAACAGAAGTACCCAAACAACGAGTTAGAGTTTTATTATTAGTAGTAGTTACTTTTAGTGTTGTTTCAAATTTGAACCTTTTATTTGTCGTTGAGAATTTATTTTGGAATTTTATTAAGGACTTTAGATGCTCTGAATCCAAAGTATGTTATTTGATTATCGTTAACTTTGAGTTGGCCAATTTTGATCAAGTCTTTTTTCACGTTTCCGCATAATATTGAGTTTCTTTTTCTCAAAAGCTGTTTTGAAAGGCTTCACGTGATCGGGATTTATGACAACGTGGCCATCACGCCATATTTTAAAGTTATGGGCGCGACAATATTACTTTAATCAGATAGCTCCTGATGTCAAGCAGTAAATGTCTGAATTTCTAAGCCCAAATTTCGAAGGGCTCCCCAACTGTTAAAAATAGAAATAATCGATTAACTAGTAAGCCGAATATATTTGTTCTTCTTTGAGCTATATTGTCCCAAAATATTTCTTTGATCCTTGCACAAATCAAGAGCCAACATATGTGTTATGATATTAGGACAATAATATAATTATGAATAAATATTTGACAGTGAATTGATGAATCGATTTAATTCATCAAGAAGTAATAAAGTTGAAATATTCATTGAGATAATGACTATGAAATGTAACAGCACGAAAAATAATGAATAAAAGTTGCTTGTGATTTGGAAGAAAAAAATCACAAGTACTATATTTCTCAAGGCTGCCTAACGCTTGAAGCCTTGAACAATTCATGAACTGGACTTACCATTTATTGTATGAAGAGTCTTGATTAACATCGATAACTTTTCGAACCTGAAATAAGTTACAAAGATGTTAATGACTAATCATAATTGATAAAATAATATTATCTTTTATTAAGTTTTATATGTATCAAACTAAAAGAAGTTTTAG